>JAJJMA010166071.1:0-12440 GCA_023529015.1 Papaver nudicaule | reverse complement strand
AATTACTGACAGCTGTCTCGGTACGTATATTATCCCCAATATTTTCGCTCTCATTGATAGACTTTCCTTTTTTAGTAATTTGAAAATTTTCCTTCTTCCTGTTCTTACGCACTGATACTCTCCCAATATCTATTGACTGCGAAATTTGAGGATATTCAGCATTGAATGCATAATTCTCAACCGGGATCGAGGATGTAACAAGATTTGATTTTTGAATTTGAATTCTTCTGTAACTCTGATCTGGATGCCCATTGATGAACTTCATAGAACTGACCTTGATAGGAAAAGAGAACCCTCCAAAGTGAAATAAAAATGTGCTACACTGCTGATTGTAATCATGACTTTAATTCTAATCACTGAAGCATTTTCCCAGTTTTGTGTTGTAGTATGTATCTCCATTAGACCTCCAAATAGAGCTCCCACTGCATTGAACAACTCTGCCCCCCCATAGATTAAATGGTACACCCTTCACCTCCATCCATCTTCCTTCTGATACTTGATCCGAAATAGGAATGGAATTAGCATTGTACCACCAGGGCATAAGTTTGATGGTAAAATCTTCATAATTCCAAAATCCTCTGCTGAGCATAACGGTTTTGTCATTGACAGAAGAGAAAAATAAAGCTTTGTTCGAATCAAAAGGAAATAAATCATAAAATTCCTTAAAATCAAAACATCGAGCAATATCTTTCCCTACATCTTCCCATGATATGACTGATTTTGATGTTTCCACCACCATTGCTTGATCCCAACCTTCTGCAATCCCATGTGATAACATTGGATTTTCAGCTACCTTATTGGCTACCATTGGAGTCTCTGGTATAGCAGAAATCAGTCCATTAGTGACTTTATTCATTAGATTCTCTGAAGTGGGTTCTATGATTTTCGAAGCGACTATAGTATTTTGTTGTAGAACCTTAGAGAATCCATTAATGAATCTTGACCAATTATTTTGTTCATCTGCTGGAAAACACATCGATATTTTGTTCTTTGATGATGAAAAAGAAGCCCTAACACTACACCATATTCTGTGATCCGCAACTGAAATTCGCAACGTAGGTCTAACCGTTGCAAACCGGAACAGAACCTGAACCGTTGCGAAATTGATGCAACGGTGGAGATTTAGTTGCGGATTGATGCAACGGTGGAGATTATGTTTCTATTTCGCAACTGTTTGGTTTCACGTGTGTGTGATGTGCGTGTAGCTTAGGACACTTTAGTACTAGGTGTGTGAAAAAACCTTGTGCCATTTACAAGGCTTATAACCTTCCATCGATCTAACCTTACCCATTTATCTATCTTAGGTTTTCTGCTGCGGGAATAAGCTCTGAATACAGAGGGAGTTTCATCTTCCCCCTTTAATACCACCTCCATAATCATCGTTATTATCATCATCAATACCAAATCTTTCAACTTCTGAATACAGAGAAGAAGATGATTAACCCTAGAATCAGATTTTTGAATTAATTTAGGTCTATGAAATAAACCCGAGATTCAGATTTTTTGGTCTTGAATCTTCGTTTCATGGGGAACAGGATGAACACCAAGGCTTCTCATGGTCCTATTCATTTCAGATCTAGTCGTGGGTAATTTTTTCTAATAAAACCTAACTGTAGATTGATTTTGAAATTTTCGGTTGATTTAATGATTGGGTTTTTGAGTTTGTTTGATTTTTGGGTTTTTGAGTTTGTTTGATTTTTGGGTTTTATTTTGTGCGTTTTGAATAGGTATCTGATTTGTTTTTCTGTTTATAATGGTGGTGGTGTTGATAAAAGGGTCATCAGCTGTTTAGCCAGTATTTTCACTAAGAAGCATATCTTATTTTCCAAGATTTCTCTGAGAAGTATCCCATGACAGGACTGATCCTCAACGGGAAGGTTGTCTGTTGTATGCAAATGGGTCATTTTGATGAAGCTGAGTCATTGCTGCTAGAAGCACTGAACAAGGTAAGCTTTAGTTAGTTTTCCTCACATCGCTTCTGTATGAGATTTCTCAAAGGGTCCATTTCTCGTCAAAAGGAATGTCATTCAGTTAAAAGGCAAGCTGTGGTCTTGATCTTCAAACTGCGTCATTGATGCTCTGACATATTTCGTTATTTAAACATAGGCAACTGCTCAAGGTTTTTGTTTTTCTGTGCAGGATGCAAAGGACGCTGAAACTTTGGCCAACCTCATTGTGTGTAGTCTTCACCTAGGGAAACAATCATCTCGTTACCTAAGGTAAGACGATAAGAGGACCATTTACTTTTGGCATGCGATATATATATTTTTAGTGGCACCTTTGGCTGTTAAGCTTTTATCCCCTGCTGTGTATTTTGTTTTGCTGTTGGTAGTAAGTAGTAGAACCTTAAGTGCTATGTCGTATTTATGGTCTTCAATTTCTCTTGTGAACACAAGTTCGAGTCATGTGCTACATAAACTTTCCTGAAATACAAGTGACTAGAAGCCACCAATGTTTCTTTTTTGCATAGAGAACGTTAACGTCTCCAATTTGTCTGTTAATTTCGCTGTAACTGACAGATGCTGTCGTAGATAACACCATGTGTCATTTCACGGCTCTTGATGTTATGTTTGGAATATGAATGCAGGTGTTAATGAACTTTTTAGAAGTGAGAAGTAATTATAACCATGTGTCTCTCTTTCTTATATTGGGCTTTCATATAATGCTGGATTTTATATTTTTGTTTTGCCATTTTATGTTATCATTTTAAGCCTCCGGAGTAACTATGTTTCTTCAGGTAGTAAGAGTACCAATGACTGGTTATGTATGTGCAGCCAACTGAAGCTGTCACATCCTGATCACATGCTTGTTAAATGTACGACTGCTGATGAAGAGAGTTTCGAAAGGGCCCTTCAAACTGTCGCTTAAATGCCTTGGGCACATCATTCTTAGTTTGTTAAGAAGGTGCATGCTTCTATCTTTTTATTCGAAGATCCAGGTTCTAGTTTTTTTCTCGTAACTTTTTCATGGGGTTTCTCTTAAGAAAGACTAGAATGTACTATGATCTATAAGCCAGTATTTTCACTATTTTGTAAGGATGCTTTCCTCGTTTTGATATTTCTTACAGGTTTCCATCATTGATCTCCATTCTTTGCCATTGTCAGCTTCAGAAAACTAAGTATAATCACAAACTGATGATGGCTTATCGTGTGTATTGCAGATGAAGAATGACATACATGCTTTATGGACATGGCACCAACACTACACGAAATTGCCTTTTTAGCAACGGCCCAGGGCCGTTGCCAAAAATTAAAGCAACGACGAGTGGCCGTTGGCGGGACGCCGTTATTGTTCCCGTTACAATAATTACAGCAACGGATCTGCCGTTGGTGTAATTATAATTACAACAACAAATGCATCTGTTGCAGTAAATATTATCACGGATGAGACATACCATCATGCCGTGCTGCGTGGCAACCTACTGTAACGGTCTACCCGTTACGGTGGGCAGTAACTGATCAAACAACTCTTAACAGCAACGTTTACACCCGACGGTGTTTTGTGCAGTAACGGTTTATCCGTTTGCCAGCTGGCAGTTGTCGTAACTGTTTTGAAACAGCCAGCACTGTTTGCGTCTGCGTAACTGATACCCTAACTGTTAAAGTAACGGAATGTACTGGTGGAATCTATTTTCTAACGGTTCAGCACTTGCCACCTGTCCTTCTGTCGTAACGGATCCAACAAATTTTTCTCCCGTTAAACCACGGCGTGTAACGGATAAATTTTAACGGCTTAGTCAACGTTTTTATTCGTGGAAAACGCATCTGTAACAGTTTTAGGATTTGCCACGTGTTTTTACAACTAACGGATTTGTGTAACGTCTGTTATCGTTGGAAGAAACTGTATTATTTTTAAAAAAAAATAACGCTGGCAAGCGTTAAGCCCTGCGTTACAATTGCACCTGGAATACAATTCATTCCGGAATCTGGAATACAGTTCATTTGTGAACCTGCACTACAGTTCTTTCCTGAACCTGCAATGCAATACAACACAATTCATTTCTAAACCTGCAATACTGAATCGAAATCCTGTAATTTTCCATTCATTCCCACTGAAATACATCCATTCTCATTCAACTAACACACATTTCATTCAAACTCTGAAAATCATACAACCGTTTATACATCCATTCACTGCACTCATTCACAATCCTAAATTTATAAAACAGACAAACATACATTTTTGCCTGTGTTTTTACTACTCCTAGATTAGAAGGTTGTGTGTTTCAGCAGTTTTCAGTTTATGCAATGTTCTGTAATGATACCTTGGATCAGAAGAAGCTTTTAGGACGCCGAATGGAGTAGTCAGTCGACCTCAGATGTGAGATTTCTGTGAAACAAGGAAACAAAGCTTTGAGTTGTCTATATAGTTGACAGAACAGCCACTTGAATAACATAATATGACCCACTAACAGAATTGTCTATAATCATATCAATAACATGCAATATTGGGTATAACAAACAACAATGCGGTAAGGTAGCCGAAGCCCTGGCATACGCTTACGACATAATTCTCATCTTATATGAAAGAGAGAATAAGCTACAGTAGCTCAAATATTTGACCACAGAACTAAACTGATAATGAGCTTAATTCTCATCTGTAACTGAGGCACACTAGCAATCATACACAATCATAGTTTAATTAGAGTTCATACCTGAAAATAACTACTAGGGGAAATCACCAAAAAGATTTGCGCCGGACGTTCTTCCACTTCTACAGCAAATTAAGACAAGTTATCAGCAAATATCATTGATAAATGAAATCAAACAGGATATCACAACTAAAGCATTCAAGAGATAATATCAGGTAATGAACAAACCTGAGATTAAAAAAGGAGACCTGCAGCAGCACCGTGGAATAACAAGAATGAAAAATAATAACAACAATGTCTTTAAAGGTTAACCAACGAGTTGGAAGGAATTCATTCCAAAAACATTGCTAGTGGTTGGGAGGAATTCATTCCAACTCTTGGACAACCTTTGCAAGGACAATTTTCTCCCACTTCTGCACCTGCCATACCAGCAGAATCAACCCTAGATTACCTCCTCACTACCATACCAGTTTATGTGATGTTCTGTAATGATACCTTGGATCAGAAGAAGCTTGTTATAGGACGCAGAATGGTTTTTAGCAGTTTCTCAGAGATCTTTATCATTAACGCAACCTTCATTTTGCTTTGTCGACCTCAGATGTGAGAGTTCTGGGAAACTATACATTCATGTCTCTCCTTCTCTACATGTGTTGGTACTGCTACAGTGAATCCTTACAAAACAAAGATAATGGTAGTAACTAGTAAGTAAGATAAACCAAGATAAACCAAGACAAACTAATGAACATCAAACATAGACTGATGTATTGAGGCTTCCTCACCAAAAGAAGTTGGGGATGAAAATATGCTGCTCATCATGTTTGCCGAATCGATCTCCTCCATTACGGCAAACTTCATAAGCAGTATATTTTATCTCCAAAAACTCAATGATGGTGAGTTGTTCCTAATACTCCAAAGCATGTATCACATACTATTATAAAGAGATTATATGATATGTAAACAAACCTTTGGGCGAAAAAAGGTGTCCTGCAGCAGCCCCTTGCTCAAAGAATCCTCCTCGCAAGACAAAGATAATGCAAGTAAAAATCAAGCAAGATTAACTGATGATAACAACATATCTAGACTAAGGTATCTAGGCTTCTCACCAACAGAAATTGGAGACAGAATATATTGCACGTGAGGTTTGCTGCATATATCTCCTACATTTACAGCAAACTTCACTTGCAATTCATCTTGTCTCCAAACAGTCAATGGTGGTGAGTTGTTCCTATTATTCCAAAGCATGTAGCACATAATATTATAAAGACTTCATATGATATGTAGACAAACCTTAAGTTGAAAAGGGTGTCCTGCAGCATCCCCGTGCTCAAAGAAGCCTCCTCACAAGACATAGACAATGTAGTAAGTAAAATGTCCTTGAATGACACCGACAGGTCCTCTTTCATAGTAGCATACTAATCCAGCTAGACCCTTGTTGTACGAGTAGAAAATCTGCATAGGTATTCAATGAGCCATATCCATCAGATCTACTCATACATACAGTAGTTTAAACGAGATTCAATGGTGCGAAGACCACGAGAACAATACCGAAGGTATCCAGAACAGTAATTAAAGACCAAAGTTATAACAGTAAAGGCAAAATATAAGAAGATTTGTATCTATTTCGATGTTGTGATTACATGAATATAACCCTAAGGAACCAGAGGAGATAACAGACCTAATCTCTTTCTTGCTGCTTAGGCTCAATCCAAAAAGAATCCAACCCTTACAACGTTTTCCAAGCTCGCCTTATATAGGCCGAGCTTGGGTGGTTTACAGCTAATAAAGACAAACGACTCAATCGTGGTGGTGTCAGTCCCTGTCGAGTAAGGCGGTTTATTTGCTCCGAGGTTGACTCTGGGCTTCGGTCCTTCGACATGATCCGAATCCTTTCCTTCCGAGTCTTCACTTCGTTCGTGTGTGACTTCTTCTTTATGCTGGTCCGAGATCTCGCTGCAGATCTTCTCGGCGTGGTTTGGCTTCTTGGATGCGAGACACGTGTTCCGAGGGGTTTTACCCCCTACAGTTTGCCTCTTTCCTTATCCGAAGATTGAAGAGATTCGGAGAAGGAAACTACTTTGGATTTTTCTTCTGTCCGACACGTGTCCGGTATTTTAACTTCTTTGGCCGACACCTGTGGCTTTTAATGATGTTGAGATCCCCACTCCTTCTACCTTTTACCGGCTGCGCCGGTCTCGTGTCCTCTTATTTAAACTTTGTTTACCCCTCTTTTCTTTCTCTTCTTCTTCTTCAGTTTCCTGCAATATCCTTAGTATTTTTCGATCTCCCTCTGTTGGATCTGTTCTTTCAGGCTTTCGTAATTTCTCTTATCTTCCTTTGTCTGTTCTTTCTCTGAGTTCTTTTTCGCTTTTCAAATCCTTGAAGCGAATATGCAATCTGGCGGTGAAATTCCTCGAAGGATGGTTAACCCTCAGGAATCTTCTTGGGAAGAGAGGGCCAAGGCTTTCGGTTGTGATGCAAGTCTTTTCCCTTGCAGGAGTCTGGGCAAAGTTAATTTGTCTCCTGAATTACTTTCTTCTCATCAGTGCAGTGATAGAAAATTAATTGTTTCCGGTGAGCAGCTTGGTTCCGGTCTCCCGATTCCGTTGTATGACCCTGAGAATCCTCTTTTTTACGAAATTTACTCTCGAATCAATCCCCCTTGTGGCGTGATGCAACTGGACAGAAATTCTATCCGAGTCATTCGAGAGTGGGTAGCTCGTTCGAATGGTAAATCTTCCTACTATGAAAAACTTCCCGAGGAACTCAGGCATTCGCCCGAGTTTTGGACTGCCGATTTTTTTTTCAAATACTATAACGTGGAAGAGGGCTTGCTTGCACCGATGGTTCCCTGGGGCATAAGCTTGGTCAAAACAGTTGACGCTTCGCATGTTATGAGCGACATGGATTCTCCTGGGTCTTCAGCGAATACACTCCTTCGTTGTTCTAACGATGAGTCGTGGTTTTCTAAGCCTGTTCTTATCGAAGGTCCTGTTCTTTTTGGTTACGAAGATAAAAAGAAAAGAGTTGAACGAACAAAATTTAGAGAGGATCACAAGTTTTCTGTTGTTGAATTTTACAAAATTCATTTCTCCGAAGAAAAGCGCAAAAGGTTTCAGGCAAGGATATCTGCTGCTAAAGAGAAGGTACGTCGAGTGACATATGTGTATATACATATAGGTATGTATCCCCTTACTGTTTTTCTGAGGTGATTTTCTTTTTCAGAAGCTTGAGCTGGGAAGCCCGCAAGTTCGGGAACAGACCGATCATTCAAGGAAAAGAAAGGAAGCTTCGAAGCTGAGTGACGAAAAAAGTCAAGATAGTCTGGTGAGAAAATACTATGTTCCTCGGTTGTTTTCTAGGTATGTATGTCTGCCTCTGTTTTGGAACCTGACTATCGTGACTATTTTGTAGCAGGTGAAAGTGCTCCGGGTTAACGAAGGTTCGATGAAGTTTTCTCTATGTGATCCTAATCGAGAGAAACCTGTTTTTAGTAGTGTAAATAAGAAGCTTGTGCAGACCCTTTCTTGAACTGTTGGTTCGCAGAGGACTGCTGTAAAGGTTGTTGACAAATGTGCAGTTGTTCCCCTCGCGCCCCTGGGAAGAGTCGATGGTGGGGGTACCGAGGATGCGAAGGTTGAGCCTTTGAAGAGGCAGAAAGTGATGTCTGAAAGTGAGCCAGCTCCTCGGGATGTTGCCGTAGCGATACATTCCCAAATTACTATGCCGCCACAAGGGCCTGCAATTGCTGATCCTTGCCCGATTAACAGGAGTTTTAATCAGTATGGTTCCAATGATTGTTTTGTGAATTCTTCACTGAGTCAACCTTCTGGTCCTACCCCTGCCTCGAGTTCAGCTCCTGTTGGTTTTGTGCGAAGGCCTTATTCGGTAGAAGAGGCACAGAAGCTTCTTGAGCGAAGCTCTATTCCTGGTCCTTATGCCGAAGATCTTTCCGAACATTTGAGAGCGTATGCTAAGGATCCTTTGAAGCATCCGCTGGATCCTTCCGTGGCTAGGTTTTTCTCGCAAGCGTTTTCTGGCAAGTGGGATAGAGACGTTCTTGCCGCATCTCCTTCGCAGCATCAAGCTTTTCTTGAAGCTGTGAGTGTGTATTCTTGTTTTAATTTGTTCTTATGTGTCGGACGTTTTGTGATGATTTGATTTTTGCATTATCGTCTGTAGCAAAAGCATCATGGGATGTACCTGGTGGATTTGAATGAGGCACGCGGCCGTGAGATTATCCGTCTTGATGCGGTTATTCAGACTTTGGAACAGGAAAAGGGGGATCTCTTGAAACGTCTCGAAACCACTGCGCAAGAGTTGGAGGCCGAGAAGAAACAAGTTTCTAAATTGAGCGCCGAAGTTATTTCCAAAGACAGCGAGCTCTGTCTTTCGCAAGGTGCTTGTCATGAAAAAGACTGCCAGCTTGCATCTCGTGATAAGGAAATTCTGGAGCTCCGAGGGTATATCGGTGGGGAAGAAGATCGAACTGCTTTGTTTAGTCGCCAGCATATGAGGCGTGTGTTTAGGGACTTTGGCGTGCGGCCTCCCTATTATGACGAAGGTGCGAATGATTTTGATGCTTTCCTGGAGTCTGATAAAGGACTTATTCCTTGCGCATACGTACGCGAAGCAGGTAGTAGCGCAACTGAAGGTTGCGTTGGAAAATGGTGAGCTTGACCCTGCAGAGGTGGAAGGCGAAGGTGACGAAGGTGATGTTGACAGCGAGAAGCATGGCTATGAACTGCCAGAGGGGAATCCCAGTAAAGACAAGGATGAAATGATCGGAGCAAGTGAGAATGTTAAGGTTCCTATCCAATCTGCTGGTGTTTCAAAGGCTGATGGTTCGCATATCAACGACCGAGATGCTTCAATTCCTCAGGCTAGTATCGGTGTTACTGTTGGTGATGATGCTGCCACCAAGGAAATTGTTGAGAATGCTTGAGTGGAAGATATCCTGCCTGGATTTCCTTTATTTTTCTTGTGTTTTGAGTATGACTCAGTGTAGCTTGTTTGTTTGGGATTTTTCTTTGGAATTGTATGTTTGTTTTTGCTGTTGCCTTTCTTTTCTGGTTAGTATTGTTACTTAAGATGCAACTTCGGGGCTTACTTCGATGTGAGAGATAGTGAGCCAAGCTAGTGGGGGCGTACGGATCACCCCTTCCAAAGGCTTTAAGTTACTCGCACTGGTTTTAAGCAAAACACTGGCTATTGATGTCGTAAACACCAGTTTTGCTCTTAATACGTTAGGTAGGTATCGAAGATATCTGCTTATCTTCCTAGAGGGCATGGTAGTGCCCTGATAACCTTTAGCCCAAGTAAATGTAAGAGTGCTAACATGGATGCCCCGTTTCTCAATAATAAAGTAACACAATGGGGGAGTGCCGGTCAAGGCTGGAGCTTAGACATGGCACTTTTCTCTTATCGCGGCCTAAAGTTCGATCAATCCAAATCTTTAACTGTCCCCCCCTCCCCTTTTTGAGGCAGGGGTCCCTCGGCTGCGTACCTCGCTCCTTGCTTTTCAGGGCGAAGTAGGTGCCTCGGGGTTCCATCTTCCTCTATAGGTAGATGTTAATCCCATTTATCGTCCCCTCGGCGCCCGAGAACGTGAAGTCCTCGTGGCCGTTTGGTAGTGAGTACGATTGTATCATCGGCTTATGTAGCCTTGATTCAAGGTATCCGCTGCTAACGGGGTGTCTTGTGGGTAGAGTACCGTGCCATATAACTCGTAGGGCCCTTACGATTTATATGAGCATCAGCTCTGTGCCTGCTATGCGAGGTATTTTTTGTTGGTGTTTTTGCCTCGGCGTTACAGCCTTTGACTAGGTCATCCTTTCGGAGTTTGATTCGGCGCTTTCGTCGTAAAATTCTTTTTATTTCGAGGATACATGGTACATTTTTTATGTGTAATACTTCCTTATATATTTTGCGTTCCACGCATTGCCGAGTCCGAGGCCGTCTTTTTCGTTAGTTTGTACGCTCCTTTTCCCGCCTTCTGCTTGATTGTGTACGGGCCTTCCCATACTGGCTCTAGCTTTCCCGCGTTTCCTTTTTGATAGGGCGGTATTTCTCGTAATACGAGTTCTCCAGGTTGAAACTCTCGTTCAATTATTTTTTTGTTGTATCCTCTGGCAGCTCCTTTCTGGTAGTTAATGATGTGCTGCCGAGCTTCCTCCCTTTCTTCTTCGAGGTCATCCAATTTTGCGTATATTAAATCTGCCGACAGGTTCTGTTCCCACGCTTTGTATTTATCTGTTGGTATCATTATCTCTGTAGGCAGTACTGCCTCGGTCCCATATGTTAGGTGAAAATGAGTCATTCCCGTTGCTCGTCTTTGTGAGGTTCGGAATGCCCATAGTACGTTATGCAGATGTTCACACCACTGCTTCTTGTGTGGCAATACTCGCTTTTTCAAGTTGTCTCCTATGGTTTTGTTTGTTGCCTCGGCCTGGCCGTTACTTTGAGGATAAATTGGCGTCGAGGTACCGAGTCTTACGTTGTATTGATTTAGAAGTTCTTTAACTTCGGTACTGAGGAATTCTTGGGCGTTGTCCGAAACTATCTCCGCGGGTACTCCAAAACGACAGAATATGTTCTCCCAGAAGAAGGTAAATACTTCTTTTCCCGTGTGGCTTCTCAAGGCTTTGGCTTCGATCCATTTGGAGAAGTAGTCGGTCGCGACTATAATGTATCTTCGTTGCCCCGTTCCTGGAATGAATGGGCCGACGATGTCTACCCCCCATTTGGCAAAGGGCCATGGGCTTAGCACTGAATTCAAGTTTGTTGCTGGCGCGTGGATTCGTTTAGCGAATCTTTGACATGGATCACATTTTTTAGAGATGCTCTTTGCATCGGCATGCATATATGGCCAATAGTATCCCTGAGCCTTTGTTCTCTGTGCCAGTGCTCGTGCACCACTGTGGGTACCTGCTTCGCCGCTGTGCAGTTCGTTCATTAGTGCGATTCCGTCTACTCGGTGCACACACCTTAATAGTGGTCCCAAGAATGACTGTCGGTGTAAGACCCCGTCTATGAGGCGATAGTTAGCAGATCTACTAGTCACTTTGTGCGCTTCTAGTGGATTGCTTGGTAATTCTCTGTTTTCCAAGTATTTCCTTATGGGGATTCTCCAGTCGTCGTATTCTTCTTGGATGGCCATCACCAGTTCTCCTTCTTCAACTGCTATTGATGATTGCTTTATTCTTCCGATTTCGATGGAGATAATGTTTTTATCTGTTACCTTGGAGGCAATGAATGACAAAGCATCCGCATGCCTATTGTCTTTTCTACAAATGTGTCGTATTTTGAGATGTGGAATTTTCGACATAAGCCTTCTTGCTAACTTCTTATACTTGGATAACAAATCATTAGATTGGTAACTCCCGTCTAATTGTCGCACAACCAGCTGCGAGTCCGTTGTTATTCTTGCTTCCTGGATTTCCATGCTAATCATTCGTTTTAAAGTATGAATCATTGCTTCATATTCTGTTTCGTTGTTGGTTGCTTCGAACTCCAACCGAAGTGCAAAGACAGTACGCTCTCCTTCGGGCGATGTGAAGACTATGCCTATCCCTCGGCCATCGCTGTTTACTGATCCGTCAATGAAAATTTCCCATCTCCGAGGATGGCACTGTTCTAGCAGGTCTTCGGGCCCGTCGTCATCTTCGATTCCCAAAATTGGTTCATCTTCGTAATCCTCCTCTATTGGAAACTCGGCCAGAAAGTCTGCGATGATCTGTGATTTTAATGCCGTTCTGATTTCATACTGCACGTCATATTGTCCAATTTGAGCGTTCCATCTTGCAATTCTTCCTGCTGCTTGGAGATTTTTCAGAATGGACTCGATTGGTGT
>JAJJMA010166067.1:0-11848 GCA_023529015.1 Papaver nudicaule | reverse complement strand
ATATATTGGAGTTGAAGTTCTTAGCCTTACGTTGTATTGGTTTAGCAATTCTCTAACATCAGCGCTTAGAAATTCTTGAGCATTATCCGAGACTATTTCGGCAGGGACTCCAAATCGACAAAATATGTTTTCCCAAAAGAAGGTGGACACATCTCGGCATGTGTGACTTTTTAGAGCTTTAGCCTCAATCCATTTTGAGAAGTAATCTGTTGCCATGATAATGTACTTGTTTGCCCTATTCCTGGAATGAATGGGCTGAGAATGTCTACCCCCCATTTCGCGAAGGGTCATGGGCTTAACACTGAATTTAAGTTTGTTGTTGGCGCATGAATTCTCTTGGCGAATCTTTGGCAAGGGTCGCACCTTCGAGATATGTCGGCCTGCATGTACGTCCAATAATACCCTTGAGCCTTGGTTCTCTGAGCGAGGGCCCTTGCCCCACTATGATTTCTTACTTCACCGTTGTGTAGTTCCGTCATTAGTGCAACACCGTCTATTCGATGAACGCATCTTAGTAGTGGACCCAGGAATGACTGTCTGTATAAGACTCCATCTAAGATTTTATAATTTGCTGATCTACTTATTACTTTATGTGCTTCGAGTGGGCTGCTTGGCAATTCCTTGGTCTCTAAGTATTTTCTTATGGGCACCCTCCAATCTCCGTCTTCATCCTGGATTGTCGTTACGAGCTCCTCCCCTATGTCTGCTATGGATGATTTCTTTACTCTTCTTATCTCGACAGAGATGACGTCTTGGTCCGTCATTTTTGAGGCAATAAATGCCAGAGGGTCCGCATGCCTGTTATCCTTCCTGCATATGTGTCGAAATTTTAGATGTGGGATCTTTGCCATTAATCTCCTTGTTAATCTCTTGTATTTTGATAATAAATCGTTTGATTGGTAGCTGCCATCAAGATGTCGTACTACAAGTTGAGAGTCTGTAATTATCCGTGCTTCTTGGATTCCATTTCTATCATATATTTTAAAGTGTGGATAATTGCCTCATATTCCGTTTCATTATTTGTTGCTTGGAATTCCAATCGGAGTGCATATATTGTTCGCTTTCCTTCTGGCGAAATGAATATTATTCAAACTCCTCGACCATCGCCATTTACCGACCCATCGATGAATATTTCCCAACGTCGAGGATGACATTGCTCTAGGAGGTCCAGTGGTCCATCTTCATCCTCAATCCCCAGTATTGGCTCTTCTTCGTAATCTACTTCGATTGGAAATTCGGCTAAGAAGTCAGCGATGATTTGCGATTTTAATGACGTTTGAATTTCGTAAACCACGTCATATTGGCCTAGTTGGGCATTCCACTTTGCAATTCTCCCGGCCGCCTGCATGTTTTTAAGAACATATTCAATTGGTGTTTCTGTTTGTACAATGATTTTATGAGCCTGGAAGTACGTCTGAAGCTTTTGGGTTGCTACCACCAATGCAAGTATGAGTTACTCCATCTTGGTGTAATTTTTCTCGGCCTGAAAGAGTGTCCTGCTGATATAGTATACCGACTTTTCTTCTCCTCTGGTGGTTACGAGTACTACGATGATGGCATCCGAGTTGACCGCAATGTAGAGTCTCAAATCTTCATTTCTCTCCAGACGTTGCAGGGCTGGCAAGCTTACTAAGTAATTTTTGATTCCTTGGAATGCAGCCTCCCTCTCATCTGTCCATACGAATTTCCCCCCCTTTTTCAGAATGCTAAAGTAATTTTTGCATCTATCCGAGGATCGAGCAATGAATCTACTAAGGGCTGCCAGCCTTCCGTTTAGTGATTGTACGGCTTTTATGGTTGTGGGTGATGGCATTTCTCGGATTTCTTGCACCTTCGACGGATCCGCCTCGATGCCAGTTTTCGTGACGACGTAACCCAAGAACTTCCCCGAGGTAACTCCGAAGATGCATTTTGCTGGATTGATTTTCATATTGATTTGGCGCATCTTTTCCAAGTCTTCTTCAGCCAAGGGCGAAAGATATTCTCCATTGCTTTCCGATAAGTAGCACCGGTATTCTTTAGTCCGAACGCCATTCTTGTGTAACAGCATAACCCGTTGGATGTTAAGAATGTCGTATGTTTTTTATCTTCTTCTGCTAGGGGAATTTGATTGTAACCAGAGTAGCCGTCCATGAAGCTTACTAATTCATGACCTGCTGTTGCATCCACCATTTGGTCTATGCTTGGAAGTGGGTGCGGATCCTTGGGACATGCCTTGTTCAAATTGCTGAAATCGATGCAGATTCGCATTCCCTTGTTTTTCTTCGGAACGATGACCATGTTCGAGATCCAATCTGCATATTGTATTATCTTGATAATTCATGTGGCAATCATCTTGTTGAGCTTGGATTCCACTGCCTCCTGGTACACATCTGCTAGGTTTCTTGGTCTTTGCTTGAATGGTCGTACCGTAGGATTTATGTCTAAATGGTGACATGCTAGGCTTGGGTCAATTCCAGGCATCTCGCTCATCCTCCAGGTGATTACATCAGCATATTCCTTTAGTAAGCTTTCCAACTCTGCACGTTGTTCCTGTCCCATTAATGTTCCAGTTTTCACGATTTTTGGTTCCTCGCTATTTCCGATATTCACATCCTCGGTAGGTTTCGTCGGGGTAAAGTTTGGTGTTTCCTCGTTTATTGCACTGGGATCCTTCGGTGCTTCCTTCTTAATTGCCCCACTGTCACCTTTGATTACTTGATTGATTTCCTTGTCGATCATCTCCACCTTTTGTTGCTTGTACTGCTCCCTTCGATTGCGCCTTGCATATCTTCGTTGTTCGATGTCCTTCTCATGGCATGCTTGCGACTCCATTATTTCGCCCCTGATTTCACCTATACCCGTAGGAGTTGGGAATCTGATTTTTTGGTGTAGTGTAGAAGGTACCCCCAAGATCCCGTGTAGCCATGGCCGTCCCAAGATAGCGTTATAAGGTGACTCGATGTCTAGGACGCAAAATGTGGTTTGCAACTTCATCGAGCTTACGTAAATTGGTAATGAGACGCCACCCTTCGGCTTCGAAGCTCTTCCGTTGAATCCGTAGATTGTATTGTCCGACGCCATCAGCGGTATGTTTTTGAAGAATTTCCTGTATGCCATTCCGAAGAGGACATCGACAGAACTCCCTCGATCAATCAATAGCTTTGACAATGACTCTCCGTTTACGCTTGCAGTTATCACTAAGGGGGTATTGCTCGAGCTATCCTCGGGAAGATCGTCTGCCGAGTAAAATATCGGTTCCAACTGCCATGGTTCGAATTTCCTTGCTTCTGCAACTATCATTATTTCTTTCTCATCTCCATCTCTCTTGTGAATCCTTCCCGTTATGTTATTTCGTGAGCTAATGATTTTCCTCGAATGAGCCATCGAGTTGCAATGGGCGCTTCGGAGTAAAATTCCATCTTGTGATTCCATTTTGATGAGCTGCTTTGGCATCCTACTCTCGTGAAAGCGACCCTACAAGACGCAACCGACAAGTGAGGTCCACAGTTGTCATCGTGTCCTAGTGGTCTGACATGTACGATACCTCTAACTGTATTAGGCTTTCCTGTGTCATATGGTTATTTTGGTTATTTCCTTTTTTGACAAAACCCCTTTTGTACTGCTTTTGGTGATGTCTTATCGGAGAAATGCGTTTTGTGCTTGATTAGATCTATGTATTTCAAAGCTCAGGTTTCTTGAAGAAACATCGATCTTATCATATTGGTGATCTGCTCAAAAACCCTTGAGCGTACTAAAGCTTAAGATCTTTAGACACCCAAGGTGGTGGAGCTTATAATAAATATAAAGTTTTAAAGAAAATCTTGAAAACCCTAGAAAAAAATTCCCCAAATAATTTGAAAACCACAAAATCACAGGCAAACCCTAAGTTGTTTTAATCAGCCCCTATTTCTAGCGCCAAACTGTGTGAGTAAAAAATCTGCATAGACACTTTATACTCGATAGCCATTTAGATATATGAGCCTAAACTTGGGTCTTAGTTGCATTATACGGTGTTGACATTATTACGAAGAAGGTAAGAATAGTATCGAGGCTAATTAATATTAGCAATAACAAGATAACGAATTAAACATAACAATAACTTGCATTTCTCTTGACAATATTACATGGAAATGATGCTTAGAGAATTGAGGAGATGCTAACCCAATCTCTCTCACACGCCTTAAGATTACACCCAAAATTCCAACCCCTACAATGGATCTCGAGCTCGCCTTATATAGTGCGAGTCGAGAGTGGATTACAGCTAATAAGACAAACTATCCGATCGTGGAGATGTCAGAGCCTGTCGAGTAAGTCGGTGTCTTCGGAATATCTTCCCGAGGATCCTTACCATTCGCAGATTGCCTTCGAGCTTAGCCTGCTAGTCTTAAGTGTCCCGAGCATCGCGCTCCTTCGTCGCCTTTATTCCTTTCTCCTAATCGTGACACGTGTTCAGATGGTATTTTACCCTCTACAGTTTGCCTCTTTTCTTGTTCGAAGATTGATGAGGTTCGAAGAAGAAAACTTCTGGTGCTTCATCTTCCTCGACACGTGTCCAATGTTTAGTTTCCCAACTGACACACGTAGCTTTAAATTTCTTTTCGAAATTGTCGCCCATTCCACCTTCTGCCAGCTACGTCGGTTCTGTGTTTATCTTATTTAACCCCTTCCACCCTCCTTTTTTCTTTTCTTCTTCTCTTTTAAACTTTTCGTCGTCTGCAAAGTTCCTAAGTTTCTCCGGCTTCTTTGCGTCGTAATTTCTCTTAATTATCTTCCGAGTTATGGTAAGTTTTATAGATTTTCCTCGGCTGCTTTTTCTTTTCCCTTGATTCATGCTGACTTATTTCTCCTCTGACTTCTTCTGCTGTGCTCAGGCTCCCAAGAAGAATGTTCCTGTAGAAAACACCTTTCCCCGCAAGATGGTCGATCCTCAGCTTCTCAGTTGGGAGGAAAGGGCTGAAATTTATGGTTTTAACATAGATCTTGAAAATGAGGGGATACCGAGATACACCACCAACTTTTAGTTTTCGTGAACCTAGTTGATTACTGTTGTTTGAACGATCTCACAAATCTATATTCAAACAACAACCTGAGTATAGTTCAGAGAACCGAACCCTAACAAGAACGTGGTTCTTGTAGATCTCAATAGAGACGGATTCACTCAAAGGTTATGAATCAACAAACTTGCAATTACTTCAATTATATAGATCAGAGACAATATAATGCGGAAGGGAAAAGTAATACAAGACACCAGAATTTTGTTAACGAGGAAACTGCAAACCTAGCAGAAAAACCCCGAGACCTCGTCAAGATGTGAACACCCTCAGTATTAACCGAATACAGACGCTAGCCAACTCTCAGACTTCGGACTGGAATGTATCGAGACTGAATTCGCCCTACAAACAACTCAACTACCAATGTGCTCCTACGTCTCTTGGCTCCCGCAGAAACCTATGTACTTGATTCCCCTAGCTAACGTCCTTTACAGGCCTAGGAGTTGCTCCACTTCCCTTCGTGAAGACTAGCGCTACCCTGCCTCTAACAGGACGCCTAAAAGTATCCAAGTAATTAAACAAGAATACGATTGTGATTTCGTTTAGACTTAAAGTCAAGGTTAATGGAAATCTGATATGTTGAATAGGGCTTATTGATCTAGCCTAAACAGTTTTACCTCCTAACGCTTGACGAACTTAGTATGAAACCTAGTTCATGAATTTGCGTTACGGAACTTCTAGGGTTTACGATTCAAGATCTACCTTACGAAGTTTCTATCAAATCTTGGTCGTGATAAGATTGAAAGAATTCAATCGAACCAAGATACGGGATCAGGAATTTAACTTCCGACCTGTGCTTCACGATCCTCAAGTGAAGTCTTTCAATAGTCGTAGTCCAAAAGGACTTCGAGATGACGACCAACCTTTATGCAAGGATACACAGATGTGTAGAGGATTGATATTGTATCTTGCAGAAGGTCATCTATTTACAGTGATCACCAAGGGAGGCTTTGCTTAAAGTTTAAGCAACCTTGAGTAGGGCTCAAGCAAGTTCCGGAACTAAAAGGTCCATAAATTGAATACCCGTTCTCAATCTTCTATCAACTTTGGACTAGGCCAATAGTTTTAGAAGACTCAACCTTGATTGAAGGTTTGCGACTTCTGGTCCAAATCATGTTAGAACATCGCTTGGATTAAGTAGTTGAATTCCATGAGCCAAGTAATGACGAGTCCGAGAACTAATCATGCCTAGACCGAAAACTTCAAGATATGAAAGTTGGAAGTTTTCTCATGGCTTATATGTACGCGTTCATACAGACTTAGCTCGTTCTTTGGAATGCCATAAACAACATATGTACGCGTTCACCGTTGAGGTCATTTCAAGAGACAATTCAACATACTCTACCTATACATGATATCACGGGTGTGACAAATGAAAATGCGAAGAATCCTAGAATACCTTCGGATCATATAAACAACATCATAGACTATTGGTATGATAGAAATGGTAAATACGATACGGAAAGGAAAAACCTTTTTAACCTTTAGCGAGGACGCTATGATTTATCAAGTAGTAAGCTCTGGTCTTCGTCTTCAGCAGTCTTCGTCTCGATTACCTAAAACTATCCTAGTCCGAGGTTGTAGAGTAAACTTATCAAGGATTGAGTTTTTGTCTCATAAACTTGACAACTGACTTGAGATAGCAATATCAGTGGGTTCAACCGAGCAATGGTCTAACAATCTCCCCCTTTGTCAATTTTAGTAACAAAAACCAATCTTACATATGGATTCAAAAAGTAAAATCTTTTAGACCTAACCATAATGTACTTGATCTTCTTGTAATCTTCAGCGTCTTCAGATAAGAGTGTTCCTGCAAGTGAAGATTCAAGGTAGAGATAACAAACTTCAAAGTCACCTCACGTCTTGGTTTCTAGAAGGACATAGTCCAACAAGAGTTTGTTATGCAATTGCGTAGTACATAAAACTTGTAAGCATATTGCATCGATGCTTCAAGATACTACACAATTTGATATGTTCTCCCCCTTATTCAATACACTAACTTTTGCTTTGACATGACAAGCACATCGATTTTACTCCCCCTATGACAATGCCGTAGACAATTGTCGTAGGAGATAGAAATATTTTACTCCCCCTTACTACAAGATTTCTCCCCCTTTTTGTTATTAAATAGACAAAGAAAAAGAAATATAGGAATCCTCATAAAATCGCAATAATCAATGTAGACAAAGGTAAACATACCTGAAACGAGAGATAAAAGGATGCAATTCTCTCGTAGATTCCACAGCCGCACACCCAAAAAAAAAATACAATGAAGCACAAGTTCAAGAGAACTCTCCCCCATTATGTGTCATTCCATAAGGAACAACGGGACGACCTTCCCAAGCAAGGATTTGGAATAAATTCTTGGGTGATGTACAATTTCACAAGTAAAATTGTAAATATGTTTTTCTTTCCTAGCCAGTTATGGTCAAATAGGAATTCAAGGTTTAATCTTCCTACTTTTTCAGAGAGTTTCGGTCAACCATCGTCTTTAGAGAAAACATTAGGTTACCCCTTCCTAGTGGTTGTAAGACTAAGAATTAAAGGTACAACATTTAAGCCAGCGGAGTTCAACATTGTATTCTACGAGGTTCCTCTTTATCAAAATCGTCTCCCCTTAGCCATAAGAGTCAGAAGCATGGATTTTGATAATTCTTCATGAACTGCTTTACCCGAACGGGTGGTATGGCTAAAAAAGCAAGTTCACGATTTTGCAATACATTCATATAGATAATCAATTAAGATCAAGCATTGCAATCATCAATTAAGATTTTAATTTAATAACCTCGATTAATTGCTTAAATCAAAAGATGACTACTTCTAGCATAGTGATTACCCAAACCCTAAGGAAAAGACAAAAGCTTTTTAATAAGGAGTTAACTATGCCAAGCAAAAGATAATCAGACCTGATTCAGAGGAATTTCTTCAAGTCTTTCACGAACTCCTTCGTTGAATGCCCAACCAATATTAAGAACCTTTTTAAGGGTCTCAGCCACTAGTACAAATCTGGTCTGATGCCACGCCAGATTGGCGTTGTCGTATGGTTTAGGTCACGCCAATCACAAATGCTCGTCGCGTGGCAAGTAATCGCGTGTTTTTAGACTACCTTTTCCGCAACGCGAAATTTCGTGTGGCCTTCGGCTATAATTCGCGTGACAAAGCCACCATGGTGCCGAAGCTTTTCCCAAGTGTTGTCCGAAGTCATGTTGTTGTAGCTACCCTTTAGACTCGTTAACTTGCTTCTCATGTGGTTGTTGTTACCCTTTAGACTCGTGAACTTGCTTCTCTTGTGGGTGTTGCTTCCCTTTAGCCTCGAGAAATTGCTTCTCATGTGGCCTATTACTGCACTTAAGACACGCAAAGTGTTTATTTATCCACGCGAACGAGTGCAATCTCTGGTGCATCTCTCACCCTTCATATTTGATCTTCCACCATCCACGTGTAACCAGGGATACCGTTAATATTTGATCTTACACCATCCACGTGTAGTCATGGATACCGTTAATATTTGATCTACCACCATCCACGTGTAGTTGTGGGTACCGTTCATCTCGGGCGAATTTTGAGGATAAATGATGGATTCTCAACCGTCAAACAGGATGTGTTCCCAGCCGTCCACGTGTTCTACTAGGAACCGTTCAATTGTATTAGTGGGATGGAACCTCAGCCGTTCAATTATTACCGTTTTTATCTTATTCGATGGGTTTTTGACCGTCAATTTAGATGGATTTCCAACCGTCAATTTAGATGCATTTAAGGCCGTTCAATTTGATGAATTTATGGCCGTTAAGATGCATCTAATGGCCGTTCATTTATATGCCCATTTTTCCGGGTGCCGGCTTGGGTAAGAGACTTGATCTCATAACCCGAACCTGAACCCGAACGGACCCGTACGGGTCATTTACACAAATGTAAATTAGAACACAATCATTTTTATTGCTGTGATGATATGAAAAAAGAAAATGTCTAAACTATGTTCAAATAAAAGCTTGCAAGATAAAATGTTTGGACTTTGCTATCAAAGTTTGCTCACCATCTATCTAAAACATTATTGCGTTTCTCGTATTTGCTTCTGTTTTTTAGATGCTGGGTTCTCCACATCCAGTGGACTACAATTTTGTTGTTGCCTCTTGCCTTGGTACCTGGTACACCTCTGACTACCATCTGGAACTTGATATTCTGTCATGGCCCTCTTGCTGGTTCCCTTTGGGATTTTTTCCTTTGCAGTCACACTATGTACTTGTGTTTCTCGTTGACTCTCGACATGCTGTTTGGCTGCTGATTGTTGTATCTCATGGTCTTTTGGTAGATCCACTTTTCTTTTGTCATCTTCTTTTAGCTCCGCAGAAATAAGCTTGTCAGTATGTTTAACAGGTACTCCGTGCTCTTTTGGATTTTTTGGAGAAGACTCTGGAGTTTCCTGCAGCAAGAGAGTAATATTCAGGATTCATGCATATCCAACGTGAATTCGTTGGTCATGCGAAGACAAGGATAAAATTATTTTCCAACAATGTAACTGTACCAAATTGTAATGAAGGCTGCACACAGCTTAACTGAGTCATAATCAATTAGGTAACCTCATATCTTGAGTTCTGTAATTTTCACAATCATTCTTGGTTCATCTTTATTTTTGTGCATAAGGCACTCATATCCTTATCAGCATGAACGTAGATTGACTAACTATTAAATAAATATTTTCAAGAGTAAAGCAAACAAGCTAAGCAACCAACCTTAACACCAAAAGTCAAAGACTTTGGCCAAGGAATGACTGAGCCCTCGGCACCTTTTAATTTCACAAAATTTTCAGCTTGTACAGGTAAATTGTAGTTTCCATCGAATACTTCATCGATCTCGACCGCAAAGCAGTCAACATCTGCACCTGTTTCAATTAAATGATGTTTTCCTGGTGATCTAAAGGCTCTACCTCTAGCAACGGGGTTCCCATTAGAATCTCCATAAATTCTGCACTCTTTACCCTGCAGAATATATGGCATATGAACATTATAATAAAAAAAAATATATGTATATATTCAATCAGTGCCTGTAAAATAACAAATACCAATTTTTGTTGAGTTGGCGAAATCTCAGAAACCCTTGGTGCTCCGACTACTTTGACTGCCTTCTTTGGTTGCCCAGATTGAGATATTGTACCCTGAGAACCGGTTCCAGCTAGTCGATCTCCTGCTTCCTGGCTATCTTTTTGCAGCACACCAGTTTTTGTAATCTGCAGCAAGAGGGTAAAGTAGCATATATTCGAACCCGACATGGACTCATTGGTCATGAGAAGAAGCAGGAAAAGTAATTCTCCAACAATGTAACAGTAAGTTAGAATGAATTGTGTACCTTTTTCTTAGTCTTCTCTGGTGGCCCAGATTGGGATTTTGTACTATGAGAACCATTCTCAATTTGATCAGCTTTTTGACTCTCTTTCTGCAGCACATCATTTTGTTTAGGTACCTGCTGCATTTTTTTTAGGTTATGGTTAGGATTCTTGTAATATGTATTCCCAAATCCAATATGGATTGGCTGGCCATCTGAATAAATATGAAAAATGGTTGTACAGCTATATCAAATAGGTTCCACATATCTCTACTTATTAGGTACTCTAATTCACACTAGCATCTGTGTCTCTGATTCATGTAAAGAAACATTCAGCGAACAAAGAACACATAACGCATTACAACTAACCTCAGGAGATAAAAGCTGGGTGCAGCTTTGGGGCCAAAGAATATACTTTCCACGAGCATCATCTAGAGTCTTAATATCCCTGTGTGGAATGGCTAAACAGTGTTTTCCATTTACTATTTCCGACACGAAGATCTTGTAGCACGAAACCGGTGACTGTGATCCATTCAGTTTCCGTTTCCCCTCAAACCAGTAAGCTTTTCCTCTGGCGAGAACGTTTGCCCTAGTGTCTAAGAAGATGTTGCATTTTACACCCTCTACACTTTGAGATTCCATTCGAGTAGCTGAATCTGCTTCTTTAGAATTTTCAATTTGTTGCAGAAAATTTGGTTAACGCAATTTTTGTAGAGTCGCATGATCAGTAATATTTAGGATTCACGTACACTGGTCCTACGAGGACACAGCTAAAATCATTTGTAAGCGTTCGATATTTATAGGGTTGACAGCATATATTAGTTACCTAAGCTACTGTGGGTTTGATTCAACATATCTATGTCTAACATACTTCTGAGTACAAGCTGGATGAGGCAGATTTATGTAGAAAATTATTTGATGGAACAAAGAAGCCAAGCAAAGCAACTAACCTGAGGTTTCTGAAGAAATGCGGTTTCAGCTTTGGGCCAAGGGATGAAACTACCCTTAGCCTCACCTAACGTTTTAATCTCTGAGCAGGGTATCGGAACTGGGAGATTTTCATTCAGTACTTCATTAACCTGGACTCTGAAGCAAGCGATCTTCACTTCTACTTCATGCACTATCACCTTTTTGGCATTAGACAAAAAAGTTGTACCTCTAGCAACGATGTTTTCCCTATAGCTAGACCAAAGTTCACATTCTATGCCCTGCATAAATACATGACATACGAACATCATAAAGAGAACACGTACACAAAACAAAATATAAATTTAAATTCCTGGAATAAGATAATGTATATTACTTTTCCTAATCCTTTATCGCCTTGTCTAGTTGCTGAACTGTTAGATTCCCGAGTATATGGAGGAGTCGGAGACTTCTGTTTAGATAGTACAGACTTGGGGCTAACGGTCACAAGATCTTGACTAGGAGAGCCTTTCTTAGGTGGAACATAAGGTTTCTTAGTTGAAGGGCCTTTCCCATTTGTAGCAGACCGT
>JAJJMA010166054.1:596-18482 GCA_023529015.1 Papaver nudicaule | reverse complement strand
TGGATAGCTTCACCCACCTTCGCAGTTTCTTCTGCAATTTTTTCTTTGAGGGTCTTCAATTCCCTTTCTCTTGCTTCCTCTTTAGCCTTCATCTCTGCAGCGACCTCATGTTCTAGGGTCTTCAGGCTTTCCACCATTTTGTTGACCTTTTCAGTTTCTTCATCAAGGGTCTTTTCATCTTCATTGATAATTTCGGGATCAGGGCCATCTGCTAGAAAAGACAACCGGTCCATTTTTACCTTTTCCAGTCGCGCCCGAAGCCATCCAACTCGGAATTTAACATTTTCAGCAGAAGAAAGCAAACGTTCCCATTTCATAATGGTAGACAAAGTAACCTTGTGCAACGATCCTTGCGCCATTTCTGCTATCATCGACATCAACAACACGATCATGGACACCAAAACTGTTGAACAGTCTTTACCCAAGACTTGGGTGGTAGCTATGTGGCCGTACTTCCTCCATACCTTCGTGTACAGGGAAACATGCTCTCTTCGAACTAAGAAACCGCCAACGGATTTGTATTCTTGGGATAAGGAGCGCATCTCGGGATCAAAAGGAAGGCCTCCCCTAATGCTATTCCCAGGTGGGACGTGGTCTTCAAGGTCTACCACTGAAACAGGGCTGTAAGTAGGAGAATGGGGAATTTCGATTATCTTCCTTGAGGGAGCGTGAGCACTCTTCTTACGAATCTGCAAAGAATAAAGAGTAAGAAGATACCCTCGTGTTTAATAAACGGGGCGTATAAAAAGAATAGAAGAGGGAGATTTACTGGTGAAGAGCTGCTTGTCCTTGGCATCTTGATTCGTGGATTACTGGTATTGCTATCTCCTTCCTCTTCATTCTACAGTTAATCCGTGATTAATAAATTTCTAAAATAATATGTGGAAGCACAAGTGAAGAATTACTTACAGAACTGGGGATCCAAGCCCTACGTTTGCTGACTTGGCTCAAGGGAACATCACTGCTACTGTGGCTCGACATACTATGAAGAAATCAGAAGATATATGGAGAAAGTATGATCCAGAGGTTTTTCTGAAACATATATTTATATAGGCGCGGAGTATTTGAATTTTAGGGTTTTGAGAATTCAAATCCTAGAAGTAACTGTTGCCTACATAAGAGGAGTTGACTCAGGCGCATCTATGAGTGGACTGACGAAGTCATTAATTCCTGAAGATATATCACGCACGGCTTGGAGAAGTCCTAACCTAATTAGGGTTTTCTAGGCGCCACTTGAATAGGGTTGGCCTTTAGGCCCTGTTTGGACTCCATGTTCGTGGATAAGGCTTCTATGCGGATGTAGCTGGCCCATCAACTTGGTGCTCACCCTGGAACACTCAAGGTTCCATGCTGCGCAGGGGACTTAATGTTGATGGTGGTTTTTGGCGACAAGGTCACAGGAGTAATTTCGCATCAATCTCTGGCATCCTGGAATAGCGCGAGATAAGGTATGAATTTATTTTTACAGTAGGGATAAGATATTTGGCTGCCATTAGCCATATTTTAATATCTTGCGACCCTAGCCTAGTAGCATGGTCCATATCCCTGACTTACGTAGTAAAATACCTATGCATGCGCATTAGCCTAGCTCAAGCCAAAACCCTAGGAGTGCACGGTTGGCCACACCTATCCTTGGCCTTGGCCAATCATTGGCTAAACCTAAAACTCCACCACGCCAAAGACTTGGCTAAACCTAAATTCTATCACGCCAATCCTTGGCTGGACCTAAACTCGGCCAAGCCTGATGCTTGGCCACGTCCAACACTCGGCCAAGCCTAATGCTTGGCCACGTCCAACCTTTGGCCAAGCCTAATGCTTGGCCACGTCCAATCTTTGGCCAAGCCTAATGCTTGGCCACGCCCTATTTTTTGGCTGCGCCAATACTTGGCCATGCCTATGTTTTACTCACGGCCATAATTTGGCTAGGTCTAAACTTTGGCCAAGCCTAAAGTTTGGCCACGCCTAAACTTTGGGTACCCATGGTGATTGGCCTCGCCTCATCTTTGGATGCCCATGTATCTTCCCTTTCCTAATCCCTGGAGGCCCATGATTCTCCCCTGCCTTAGTTTTTGGATATCCATTATCTTTAGCGCGCCTTAACTTTGGATGCCCATGTTTATTACCTTGGCCAAACTCTTGGGGGTCCAAGATTATGCCTTGGCCAAATATTGGAGGCCTCATAATCATGCTCTCGCCTAATTTATGGAGGCCTTATAGTTGGCTCTCGCCTAATTTGTGGGGGTCTTATTGTTTTCCCTCGCTTGAACTTATGGGGGCCCGTGATTGTCCTCTTCCCCTCACGGCTAGCCTTGCCTCCTTTGAGCTAGGGTTTACCTCTTCCTAGCCTCCCTCTACTTATGGGCTTCACTGATCCAAATCCTAGAGGATTATGGATTTTATTTAGTCCATAATACTCTAGTTTCCTAATCAAATTCGGAAATCTGGCAGTTCTGCTCACGTATTTCTCCATGGCGTGATTTTTAGAGCCCAATCCGTAAAGAATTTGAAGATGCTTCCTTCACGAAATATTTTCTTCTCTGAATTTCCTATAACATACTAAAAATTCAGATTTTTATCTATTATGAGCTGTCCTGGGCGATTTTACGAATGAACAACATACAAACTGTACAGTAATCTGAAATAACATAAATGTTATTGTTCATCCTTTACGCCTTATGCCTAACTTCTTAATAAGATTATTATACCATGCAATATGGCTTATTATAATTATTGTGGCCTATCTTTAGGTCTTATATTGGCAATGCTTATGCATTCTTGATGATGGCTACGCCGTGATAACATCATTCGTCTGTTTTTCCTGATTATAGACTTGCTTCTATAAATCAGTGCTATAATTCTTAATCATGGCTCATGGCTGTGATTCATATTATTTTGGACATTCATATGTCTTTATTATTCAGGGGATTGGTGCATTACATGCCACAAACCAATTTCCCTTATTTATGGCAAGAAGAAAGTCGTATTTATTTGACTATTGCCACAGAGAGTTGCTGAAATCCTCTCGGTCTAATTGGCGATTGCATAGTTCAATCCTTAGACTTATCTTATCTTATCTAATGGCGGTTGCTAGCTCAACCCTTAGATTTATCTTATTAGGTTTAAATGGCGATTGCCCGGCTCAATCCTTAAACCTAATCTTAAAGAGATATTTAAAGCTTATCGCTTAATCTCTATCTTATCACAAAGTCCTAAGTTACTAGTAATTGGTACGACTTTGACTTAATAAAATATTTAACAAATCTTACGAGAATCAAGATTTAGTTACATGGGGGGATATTCTTTTAGGGTTTTGGTTTGGCGGTCTACGGCACGAGTGATTGCAACGGCTCAATCACTTAACGGGAAAGATAACTAGGTCGTGTGAACGTTGCTGAGAAGATGGGATAAGGTAGTGGGTTGTTAGTCTTCCCTAATATTAGGCGCAAGACTCTTAACAACTGACCCCACTCTTTCCTCACTCCCACTCTTCCACTACTTCCACTTCTTACGAGATCAGTTGAGAATATATTGCTATAAATAGGTCACTCGACCAGTGGAAAACATCATCTCACTCTCATCCAAAAACGTTCAGTGCAAGTTCAATCAAGTCTATCTTATCGATAATTGATTAACTCTTCTCACTCAGCATTTATTATCTAGTGAGAACTGAATATTCATCCTTATCTAGCAATATTTATCTCAATATCACAGAATATCATAGCAATTCTCTGATCTCATCTTTCTCTGCTTCCCTCCCTAAACCAACCCTAAAATCCTCTTCTTGTAACTGAAGCAATACTCGAACGGCCATTTCTTGGTTTAGGCGAGTCTTGTTCGATCTTGACCTCTCGAATTCATCACAATCTTTTATTACATCATCACACTTCATACTTTACCCCTCAGATTCCTTTATTTGTTTTATACCTAAAACAACTTGGAAATTATGTGCGTCAAGTTACCGAAGAACAATGGGGATGGGAGGAAGAACAAGTCGAAGCTTTGGCATCTGCCCTCTATGCTGTCGAGCAACCTAGGGTGTTTGCATTTTGGCGTTGCTACAGCGTGTTAAGACATAGTCTACCTGGATTTTTCTAGAACAACCTGGATTTTTCTAGAACAAACATCACAACCAAATCGGCTTTAATGTAATTGGGTTATTTCAAATAAACAATGTACTCGTCTATTCTATCCATGTAACTGTTGAAAATCCTTGCACTGAAGTCGTTGAATGCGCCCATGAACAAATCCTACTGCACATGCAAAAACATAATAAGTAATGGTACGGGAGAAAACACATGCAATCCTTGTTGTTTTCTCCCCTACCTTTACCTTACTATGTTTTGGCATCAATGCGATTCCCAAAAAACAATCCTTGCACTGAAGTCGTTGAACCGGCCGAACAAATCCTGCACAAGCAAAATCATCACATGACAATGGTAGACGATAAAATTTGCAATGCTTGCTGTTTTATCGTATACCATTGTCACGTTGATGGTTTTACATTGGTGCAATGCATAATAAAACCAGCCTTATTATGTTTTGGCCTAGCACAGTCATTTATCTTGGTAGAGGTCAGCCGCCCGTAGTAGCGGTAGTGCGACCTTTACCAAAGATAAATGACTGTGTTAGGGCAGAACATAAGGCACTATGTTTGACGAACTCTTCTCATCAACCCACATAACGATTAACAAGAAAAGTTTCCAGGACACGGTAATGTCGTTCGTACTTGAATTTCTTTCCTTTAGATCGTTGCCATTCCTTCAAAGTCCTGGCGTGATTTTCATCACCGGTATCTCCCGGAAAATGATGTGCTTTGATCCATCTCCCCAACTGCATAAATTCATGCACTCTTAGGTGTATTTTTCTCCAACGCGACCACAACGTATTCTGATCACGCACGACTTTGGAAGTACGTCTATCTAATTTGAATTCTGCAGTGACAGCAGTCCACAACTCTGGTTCATTTACTTTGACCCGATTATGTTTCATATCGTCCTTGAACGGATAAAAAATCATATAGTTTGTACAAAGACATAAATCTTCATTCCACGTAAACTTAGGACGAGGTTTAGGTGCATCTGGTAATGAAGCTAGAGGATTTGATGGTTTTGTCGGTGCAGTTGTTATTTTTGATGACGAAGAAGAAGAAGAAGTTGTGGAAGATTTGCATCGCTTTGGGTTACCATAGTGTCTAGGAGGAGTGGTATACCATCTCTTAAATGGAGGAGGAGTGAATAAAGGAGGAGGTTTCGATGAAGGTTCAGTGTAGTAGTAGTTATGGACTAATTTTGCCGTTCTGCTTCGAAATTTAGGTGATGCCGGAGGAGTACCAAGTAAAACAAAGTTTGGAGGAGAAGATGGTGGAGTTGAATATGATGTTAGAGTGGCTTGGGAAGATGATGGATTTGACATTACGAAAAATATGGCTTTATCAGATGAAATCGAGAGAAAGCTAGAGAAATATCGAACTAAGTTTGAGTGAATGAAGTGAAGGCGAAGTTTGAGTTTATATAGGATTGGGGCGTGAAGTATAGGCCGTCGGATGACCATAATCTAAGCGATGGAAATAATACCGACGATGGAAATTCCATCGAGGTCGACAGAATTTGTGTCTGTCGATGGAATTTCCATCGACGACACTATTTCCATACGGCATTGCAAAGTTGCAAATTTGCAACTTTGCAACGTCAAAACACTGGTTTGCAACGTCCATAGCCGGCCAAAATAGCCAAAAAATTGGTTATAAGTGACCCATAGGAACCGGCCTTAGAGAGTAGTTTTATAATTTTGTCCCTCTCTCATTTTTCACCATCTACATTAAGTCCCCTGGTTAGTGTGGAACAATAATGTTTCAGACTAAGCACTCAGATGGTGATGGCAACCTCAATTGTATCAAGGTTTTCTATTCAGTGTTAGCAGAGGGTCTCGCAGAATGGACTAAAGGTAAGTTCGTATGTAAATACAGACATGCTATTAGACAGGGATTCTTCACTTTCCCGGGTGACGTAGGATGAGGCAGGTGACAGGGTGACAAGGATTTCCTAATATGAGGTTCAGGGCGTCCTAGGTGTGGCCCCTACAGGCCTCGCAGTTCCATCCTCTGGTTGAGAGGGTTGGTTGTGGTCGTCTTGACTTGACCAAGAAGCTCCTAGGGTTTCTAGCTCTATATAGACGCGAGATCACACTTTCGCGTTGCGACTGATGTTGTTAAATGAAAGAAGAGGTGAAGGATTACCGGTTTCTTAGTTTGAATCCCTTCTTCTTCCTGAGAAATCTTCGAGAGGATCTCGCATGAGTTTGTTGGCAGACTTTGACCAGGACTTTGAATGCAGCGTCATTCTGTCTCTATCTTGCGGGAGTCGTGGGATTGAGTCAGCAATCCGCTCCGTGTGCGGCGCCCAATTCCTATGGTTCCATAGTGTGCATATACATATATATATGCGGTGACTGCGACACTATAGCTCCGTCTTCATCCCTTCGTGTAAGTTTCTTCGTAGTGTGTGATTTTCTTAGATCCATGGCTGGCAGTGATAACTCTGGTTCGTCTTCACAGAGAAGAGCCTACACCAAACGGAGAGTCTCTGAGATCATGGTCGACGAGAGCAACTCTGGTTCGTCTTCACAGAGAGAAGCCTATGTGAAGCGGAGGACGTGGATCCCTAGTCCGGTAAGTGTCTTCCTGTAATTTTATTACACCTGTACGCCTGTTCGCCTGACAAGGGTGGTAACATTGTAGTGCAGGGTCATGGTGACTCGGAGTCGAGGTCGCTTGAGTGCTGGAAGGTCGAGTTTTGAAGAGGTTCCTCCGCCTGCTCAGACCTCGACAGGGGATCCGGTAAATCTTTTATCCCATCTTAGCTTGGTCTTTTCTTTCGTTTTCTTCTAATTGAATATTATCCTCCCTTTCAGGGGGTGCGACCTCGCAAGAAGAAACGTGCGAGTATCCCTAAAAGGAAGCAATCTGTCCAGGGAGGCTCTCCGACCTATTCCCCGATTTCAGTCGTTGCTGTGGATGAAGACGACGAGGATGGTGGAGCTGATAATACTGGTCCTTCATCTAATGGTGGTTCAGTTCTTGATGACGTTGGCCTAGGAATAGATGACGTCGACCATTCGGGAGCAGGTCTTCCTTTCGAGCCAGAGACGTTTCCCTATCTGAGGAACATAGATCTATTGGTGGTTTCCTTGTGCCGACTCTTTATGCAGACCTTTAAGAGAAGATTTGGAAAAAGTACGGTCACGTCGCTACCAACCAGTTGATGAAGGATACTCCCGTTATGGCGACCATGGTTTCCTTGCTTCTCCCTGTGATAAAGGAGATGGGAGAGGAGAAACTGCATGACGTAACCTCTGGGATGATCCAGAGGTGGGAGAGTCGCATTGCTGTTTTAGAGGCTTTGATGTACAACGTGGGATGGCTTCATCAGCGTCTCGAGATTGTGAAGGTGGATCGTGCTGGGATGGTCTCTAACGTCTTCCCCTGTTCGAAGGCTCTCCTCCGTGCCGAAAGGGATCTAGAAGGGTTATCCGACAAGGCAGGCCGAATGTTGAAAGTCATTTGGGCTAAGGAACAAGCTTTGGTTGAAGAGTCTAACAAGGTTAATGAGGTGATTGAGAATCTGAAGAAGAAGAACGATGTTTTTCGCCAAAGAGTGGAGATGCTTTATAAGCGAGACTATTCTTTGTTGGATGGATTGTTCTGAAAGTCTAGTTTTAGTATCTTGACGAGGGAAAGGCTTAGGTATAAGAGAGTGTTATTATTTAGAGCTCTGGTGTTCATGAACGAAATGTACTGATCTCCGTTTTTTTTTTCAAATAAAACTTGGCATTTTATCTAAAAGAATGAAATTTCTCTTTTATGACCAAAGTCCCCATGTGTCCCAGTGTCTCTGAGCTTGCTCGTTGTCTCTTCCTTGTGATGATCGTCCTTCGAATGTGATCTTGATTTCCTTTTTTATGAAGCCGTGAACTCGCCCGAGTGATTTTTCGGCTGAGTGGGGTTGTACTTCGTCCCCTTTTGCAGCCGCCGTGATGGAGGGCTTTGTTGAGTCTTGGTGCAGTGTGACGTTGAGCCTGTACCCGCATGCGCGGCCTTGCAGGGTTTGCCTTCCCCTTCCCGCTCTTGTTGTGGCGCCATGGGTTGGGGTGCCATGGGCTCCGTCCCCTTCCTGCTCTTGTTGTGGCGCCATGGGTTGGGGTGCCATGCCCCTGGCGCCGTTTTTTTTTTTTTTTTTTTTTAAATCATATTTTTATTAATCATCATCAACTGAAAGAAGTTTACAAGAATTGGAAGGGAGTCTCGCAACAAGCTGAGCTCCAATCCCTTTTTGAAGGACAACTCCTATCCTATGGAAAAGAAAATCCCCCACTATGACGTTCGCATCATGACTAGCCATATAATTGCACGATCTCTTCAGAAACTCCACGGTATCACTACCCAATTCTCCTAGAGTGGAAAAATCCAGCACACCAAGGTCGAATCCCTGAGCAGTACATTTCTCAAAATACTTGTCTTTTTTGCGAACAACGGCGTCCTCAATTGCCTTCCCGGGAACAAAAGCGCGCACCCCCAACGCCTGTAAAAGGTGAAACAACTGTGATATCCATACACATATCGTGTCCATTATCCCAGTTGTACACCAAGGCATCTGCAGGTCTCAAAGCTAATCCGGTATCTGAAAGGAATCCCAAATCAACCTCTTTCATAGCTGGAACACCCGCACGATAACAAATATCAGCAAAGGTATCATGAACCAGGTCATGTCTATACTTGAGACCAATGCCACTTGAGCAATGCAAGGCATGGTCCCCAAAAATATCCATCTCCCTACCACAACTGGTGCAACTGTCACCTTCCTCGAAAAGAGGGATCCCAAGCCTATAACGCAAGATAGCCCTGAAATGTCGAGAGCCAAGTTTTTGATTAAGCCCGGCAATCAGAATGGCCAATAAATAATCTTGTGCATGCTTGATTCTGTTACTCTGCCATAAAGCTGAATCCCGCTCCGTCATAACAAGCCGATTAGGTAGATCTTTCTTCACTGCATCGAAGTATTTGATTGCCAAAGAACTCATAGAATGTGGGGAAATATCATCAATGCATAGTGAAGAACTGTCAATACCACATACCTGCTTATATAGGGCAAGTGCATGATCAAAACTGGGACTCAAATCGGACACACCAGACTACATCAAATTTTTTCCTGCTGAGCTCTTGTCTGGAAGCAAGATGCCAAATATCAATACTGCATAGTATCCTCCATGGTGTACACCCCTAATCCACCATACTTGATGGGAAGTGTAGCAAGCCTTTGTTGCAGAAGACCAAATCCCGGCCCATCCCCCGTAACACGATGTTAAGAAATTGTTTGAGGTGACTATCAAAAAGAACTTATGCCTCCCCCAAGTACTCAGGTCTAGTTGTCCGCATAGCAGAGTATAACCTCGAGACACCAGAACAGTTCCTCAACAATAAAAGCTCACCTTGGGGGTCTTTGAGCTTTTGTATAGCATCGATCAGGCTAGTAGTCTTATGAACTCTGTTAACTACCATGCCCTTGCAAAACTGGGGGTTCATGCTAACGGGTCCTCCCAACAGCTTAACTCCCTCCGCTGGTCGGCATATACGCGGTGGGAAAACGCCCTCAACTAAATCCCTGGTATCAATTGTAGGCCAGAAAAGTTCAGTCTTCGAGACGTTAAGATGCAACCCCAGAGAAACGCCCTCTTGCTGAATAATGTCCAGGGCTTTGGCCACCATCAGCGTATCCCCAACTAAGGTACCATCATCCAAATACCATGCTTGTAGGTCCAAGGAGCACGAATCCGCAATCCTATGAATCAAGGGGTGAAGAGTTAAAGAAAATAACATGGGGCCAAGAGGATCCCCCTGTTGTAACCCCTGTGCTGAAGCAAGAGTCTTGTCCATATAGTATAGTCTAGCAGGAGCCGCATAACAAAACTCTACCCACTTAGAGATGGAAGGACAGTGTTTCCTCACCTCTCTAATCATTGCAGACCTGCTTACAAGATTGAAGGAATTAGAGAAATCAACCAAGAGCATAGACGTAGTCGTTGAGTCCCTTTTCGCCTCAAGAAGCCTGTTAACCGCATGAAGAATGAACTCACCCCCACAGGGTACCCCCACCCCAAACTGAAAGTCACTGACCTTCCTGCTGGCCATGGGTTGTGGCGCCATGGATCCCTGACCTTCCTGCTGGCCCTCTCGTCGCGGTTCTTATCCTCCAACGACCTCCCTTTCAAGCGTAGTACGCCTTCAGCCACTTGGCGTTGATGACAGTCCCCTCTGCTTTTCCATCCATTGTGACTATCTTATAGTACCCACTCGCAGATGCTTTAGAGATAACATACGGACCTTCCCAGTTCGGAGCGAATTTCGGTGCCGTGACGTCTTGTTGGATATATTTTGCCATCTCCAGCACCAGGTCCCCCACTTGAAAAGTTCTTGGTTTCACAGCTTTGTTGTAGGCTCGAGAGAGTCTTTTCCGATACATTTCTATGTGCCTTTCTGCTTTGGTTCACCTTGAGTCCAGGGAGTCTAGCTCTGCTATCCTTGAATCATCCACCTCGGCTTCATTCCAATGGACACCACTTGATGCTGCAATACGAGCATATGGTACCTTGATTTCTGCTGGTAGTATGGCGTCGGCGCCATAGACTAGCGAGTAGGGTGACGTCCCAGTGGAGCTTCGTGGAGAGATCCTGTAGGACCATAGCGCCATGGGTAACTGTTCGTGCCACGACCTTGGGTTGTCGTGTACAGTTCTGCTAATGATCCGAATCAACGTCTTATTGGTACTCTCCGCCTGCCCGTTCCCATGAGGGTAGTATGGGGTGGAGCAATTGTGTTGAATCTCGTACCTTCGGAGTAACTTTGCCACGTCTTTGTTAACAAATGGCGTCCCATTGTCTGTAATAATATGTTTTGGGATCCCGAACCTGCATATGATGTGCTCCTTAATGAATGTCGTGATCGTGACGCCGGTTGTGCTCTTCAGAGGTATTGCTTCCACCCATTTGCTGAATTATTCTGTCGCGGTGATGATATATTCTTGGTTCTTCGAGGAAGGTGGGTTGATCTTCCCAATGAGGTTGAGTCCCCAGCTGTAGAACGGCCAGGGGCTACTGATTGATCGCAGTGGAAGGCACAGGGTGTGGATGAGGTTCCCATGAGTTTGGGACTTGTGGCACTTCTGCACAAACGAGGCCGCATCATCTTCCATGGTCGGCCAGTAGTACCTCTCATGAATCTGCAGAAATAGTTTCCTCTTCCCTTGGTGTTCGGTCTCATGTGTCTCTTTCAGAACTGTGGGGATTTTCTCATCCGACAAGCAGCGGAGTAGACCTCCCCCGTAGCTTTTACGATATAATACTCCTCCGTGATAGAGGAACCTCCTGGATCTTTTAATCAGACGGCTGGCTACGTGCTGGTCCGCTGGTAAGGTCTTTTCGCTGAGGTATTTGATGAAAGGTTCCCTCCAATCCTCGGAAGGATGGCATACTAAGGCTTCGGGTTGATGAGGAGGGGTATGGCAGTTGGAACACGTCTCTTGTAGGGCCCGGGATTGTGCCTCCATTGTTGGCCAATAGTAGCCAAGTGTCTGAAAAGTCGTCGATATAGGGTCACGACGAGAGTTTGCTCGCAGACTTCATCATGAACACGTTTGAGTTGTTGTTGTGCTTCGAGTCCACCCAGTCATCGTGATAGTGACCCGTCTGGGTTTCTATGGTATAACACTCCATGGAAAAGAAAGAAATGTTTTAACTCTTTAGTCCCAAGTTTCCGCGCGGTAGTGTAGTTACCTTAAATCTTCGATAATGGGTGTCCTCCAGTCGTTGTCGGGTATGAGCTCGCCCTCTGTCAGTCAGGTTGAGGGGGCGGTCCGTCTCTGCACCGTCACAGTCTCCTCCTCCCCTTCGAACCGGAGTTTGGATGGCAGGGTTGCCAAGCAGTCGGTGTGTTTGTTGTTAGTGCGTCCAATATGTGTTATGGTGGCATCAACGAAGTGGTTCAGCAGCCTTTGTGCTTCAGCCCTATGATGAGCGAGAGTGATTTCCTTGAGAGAGTATATTCCGTTCTTTTTATTCACCAGTAACTTGGAGTCGCCTCTAATTTCGAGGTGTGTGGCGCCTGCTTGCTTAGCTAATGATAGTCCAAGGAGGAAGGCTTCGTATTCGGCCGAGTTGTTGGTACATTTGAAATCCAATTTGAACGAATAGGAGAACACTTCACCTGTCGGGATACCAAGACGACACCAGCTTCTCCTGTATTGTCGCTTGGGGTAGCGGATCCATCGAAGTACATAAGCCATGTGTTTGTTTTCACCAACGCTATTTCGGGGAACTCTCCTGGTACCTCCTCGTGTAGAGTCGTTGAGTCTTCTCCTGGGAATGCAGCAAGAAGGTCGGCTACTGCTTGCCCCTTGACAGCCTTCGGAGATACACAAGCTATGTCGAACTCGGACATCTGTAGTAACCACTTGGCTGGTCTCCCAATCAAGGCGGGTTTCGAGAGAAGATACTTGATGGGATCCTCCTTGCAATCAGGACCACTCTGTTGGAAAGGAGATAGTGTCGAAGTTTTTATACCGTGAAGACCAGAGACAGGCACGCCTTCTCAGTTTTGGGATATCGAAGTTCCGCGTCCTTCAGGGTACGACTGATGTAGTAGACCGGGCACTCGACTCCTCTTTCGTCCTCCTGTGCTAGCAGAGCTCCGATTGCGACGTCGCTCGAGGCAGTGTAGAGGAGTAGTGGTCATTCTCGTGCGGGAGATTTCATGACTGCCGGTGATAGGAGTAATTGCTGGATCTTGCGGAACGCTTCTTGTAGGACGGATGTCCATGCGAAGGTGGCATCTTTCTTTAGCAAGGGGGTAAACGAAGCCACGAATTGAGCAAGTCACGGGATGAAGCGTCGAATGTAGGATACTTTACCCATGAAGCTCTTCAGTTCCCTCACCGTCCGGGGTGGTGGCATGGTGGTAATGGCTTGGGTCTTGGACGGGTCGACCTTGATTCCTTCTTTAGTTACTTGGAATCCGAGAAACTTCCCCGAAAAAACTCCAAAGGCGCACTTTAAAGGGTTCATCTTCAGTTTGTACTCCTGACATCTTTAGAATATGCGTCGCAAAACCTATATGTGTGATGTCCTAGTCTCGTATTTCACGACTATATCGTCCACGTAATCTTCGACCTGCTTGTGCATCATGTCGTGGAAGATGGCTGTCATTGCTCGTTGGTAAGTGGCTCCCGCGTTCTTCAGACCGAACGACATAACTGTGTAGCAGAATTCCCGAGGGGCGTCCGAAATGCCGTTCTCGGGGCATCATGATCTTACGTCTTTATTTGATTATATCTGCTATACCCGTCCATGAAGGAGAACATGGCATGCCCACTGGTAGCGTCTACAAGCATCGATGTTTGGGAGCGGGAAATCATCCTTCGGGCAACACTTATTCAGGTCCCTGAAGTCGACGCAGCAACGTATTTGGCCGTTCCTTTTCTTGGCAGGTACCACGTTGGCCAGCCAAGTAGTGTATTGGATTGGTTTGATGAATCATGCTGCTAACAGCTTTTATATTTCGACTTTTATCTGTTCTTCCACATCATGTCTGAAATTCCTCGGTTGTTGCTTGACTGGTCTAGAACCCGGGGTGATTGACAAGTGGTGTGTCACCAATTTTTTGTCGAGTCCTGGCATCTCCTCGTACGTCCAAGCAAACATGTCTTGATATTCTTTCAGCAAGTTCACGAATTCGGTGCGCTCCTCAGGCGACAAAGTTGAACTGATGAAGATAGGTCGGGGCAACTCTTCTGTTCCGATATTTATGGTCTCGAGTACGTCAGAGGTGGAGTCCGTACCATCTTGCAGTTGTGGAGGCGCCTCCTGGACTTCGTCCTCGACCTGTTGTTCGTTGTAGTTACATTCTCCGTGGCGGGGAGAGCTATGACTAGTCTCCCCTGTTAATTGCTAGAACTGACGTCGGAGGTAAACCATTCTTTCTTTAGGGTCCCGGGTCGTTACGAAGCTTCCTGTCCTCTTGTGCGTTGCCGTCTTACTCCCTCCTTCCCCTTGTTTCGTGTCTCCGCCTGACTGTTGTTGTAGGTCGCGTTTCTCTAGGGATGTCCAATTCGGGAGTGGCACGATATAGACCTTGTCTTGGCACTGGGATGCTTCGTCATTAGGATCTATAAACTCGGCATCGTTTTTTGACGAGTACGGGGAGAGACATGCAGTTACACGAACGATACCTTCGTTTAGAACCGCTTTCAAGCACTGGTGGTAAGTAGAAGCGACGACTTTGTTCTCGTGTAGCCAAAGCCTTCCCAGTATCATGTGGTATTCTGGTTCCTTTTCGATCACGTGGAATTTAGCCTTCGTGTGGATGGGTCCCACCTTCAATTCCAAGTTGACGTGTCCGTAAGTACTTGTCTTGTTCCCCTCGAAGTCTTTCATTATGATGGGATGGTAGACTATTTGTTGTTTAGGAATTCTCGCGATCCTTAGAGTTTTGAGTGAGATTACGTTGGCTGCAGCTCCGGTGTCGACCAGCGCTCTCTTGAACTCTGTAGCGGTTACGTAAAGAGCGCGGTTGTGTCCCTCTTCAGCCATCATATCCTTGTCGGTGAAGGTGATGTCTTGCGTCTGCGTATCAGCTGTTATGGAAATTTCGGAGATCATGGGTATGGTTGGAGTTAGTTTTGCTTCGAAAGCGATGCGGTTAAGAGCGTCGAACGTGTCTACACGTTGTACCTTTGAAAAATGGAGGAGCTCGCATAGCTTTTCGATGAGAAGGGTAGCCTCCTCCTTTGCTGATTTGTCGTAAGCGGTGAAGCTCTCGACGTGGATTGGTGTACTAAGATGAGTTTCTTGCGCCATCGTTCCTAGAGTAGCCGTCTCCCCAAGGAAAATCTTCTGGGACCGAGAGATTGATCTCCCACTGTGGTCGCCAACAGTTTTTACCTGGAAAAACAATGCACCGTCTGGGTACTTTCGTAGTGCTCGAGATCAAAGTCGAACAAGACGAGCCTAAACCAAGTCAATGGCCGTTCACGTCCTGCTTCGGTCACAGAGAGGATAAAGGTTGATCTAGGGAGGGAAACAACGAAGAAACTTGAGATCAGGCTGAGGATGTGTTTTGGGTGTAAGAGTTCAAGATCTCCGTCATGAAGGCGACTGGAAATCTCCAAGGCTATAAGTATGTTGGATTGCTCAGGTGTTTACTCTGAGGCTCTGGTGTATTCAAGTGTTCTGAATATTCTGGTTGTTCTCTGCCTTGGAAGATAGAGGAAGCCTCTATTTATAGTGTTGAACTCACCATGATCTCTCGACAGAGAAGGTGGAAGTCGTGGAAGAGTGGAGGAGTGGAGGACATGAGTTGTGCTCTGTAACTGCTGGAATCGTGTAGAACATGTCCACTTAGCACCTCCTTCTCGTAACTGTCCATCATCTCTATCAGTTTCTTTCTAACTGTCGTAGACCGCCAGACCAATACCCTTAAAGTTATCCCCCCGTGTGATGTTTTGATATCTCGAGTGATGCGCAGATGTTGCGTAGTTGTGTTGAGTTTGAGTGTGACTTGTCTGGCTATGACTCTGTAGCCAACGCGAGTGTAGACATGCATAGTAGGTATGTAAGGGTGGCCTTGGCCGTTGGCCAAGGCCGGGGATTCATGGCGCCATGGTTATGGCGCTATAGCATGGCACCTTGGCTCTGGCCAAGGTTGAGTTTTTCATGGCGCCATGCATTTATGGTGCCATAGTCTCGGGATGCCACGGCCTTGGCTAAGGCCAAGGCCAATTTTTGTTGTGGCGCTATGGCGCTACGATTTTCTATGGCGCCATGATTTATGGCGTCAAGGCCCATTTCTATGGCGCCATGGTTCATGGTGCCACGGGCTTGGCCCTTGGCCAGGGCTAAAATCTTTTGGGGCGCCATGGTTCATGGCGCCACAGTTTTGCTCTTTGACCAAGGCCAACTTTGCTTCAGCTAGCGCGTTATGGCTACGCTACTTTGGTCATGGTGCGCGTGCTTGCGCTATGGTGTACTTGAAGTCATGGCATGCTTATCCATGGTATATTTAGACCATTCTGTGTTTAGAGTGCGGTCTGTTTAAGCGTGTTTAGACTGTTGTATGCCTCTCATATAGTTCTAGGCAGTCCTGGAGCTGAGGTACTTCTGAGGTTTTCATTGAGACTCGGGTGTCGAGTCGTACCTTGGGAGGAAATCCGCAGGGATGCGTCTCTGTTAACTCTCCACCATGTACCACTGAGCAATCTAATCCCGATATTGAGGAATTCGAGGCGATGTCGACATGAAGTAGATTAATAGTTTTACGTGCTGATGGGGTTATTGGTACTGTACTATGATATCATCCTCTCCATCGGGCGTTATAAGAGAGAACTTATAGAGAGTACATTCAGCTCGTAGAATAGGTTGTATTCTGAGCTATAGGGATGTGCCTGAGTAGGCGATTGCCTTCGGATAAGGTGTGGTTAGAGAGTAGCTTTAATATTTTGTCCCTCTCCCATTTTTCACTATCTACAATAACATAGTACATTTAGGCGTCTTGTTAGAGGCAGGGTAGCGCTAGTCTTCACGAAGGGAAGTGGAGAAACTCCTCGGCCTTTAAAGGACGTCAGCTAGGGGAATCAAGTATGTAGGTTTCTGCGGGAGCCATGAGACGTAGGAGCACAACGGTAGCTGAGTTGCTTGTAGGTTTAATTCGGTCTCAATACATTTCAGTCCGAAGTCTGAGAGTAGGCTAGCGTCTGTATTCGTTTAATACTGTGGGTGTTCACATCTGGACGAGGTCTTCTGCCGGTTTGCAGTTGCCTCGTTAACAAAATTCTGGTGTCTTACATTACTTTTCCCTTCCGCATTATATTGTCTCTGATCTATATAATTGAAGTAATTGCAGATTCATACCCTTGAGTGAATCCATCTCTATTGATATCTACAAGAACTTGTTCTTGTTAGGGTTTGGTTCTACTATACTCGGGTTGTTGTTTGAATATTGATTTATGAGATCGTTCATACAACCTAAATCAACTAGGTTCACGAAACTAAAAGTTGGTGGTATATCTCGGTATCCCCTATTTTTCAGTACTTTTATGGGCTTTTCCTTTGGTAGGGAATCCACGGTTTCCTCCTTACCTTCTTCTAGAGATGATGTCGTTTCATTCGTCACTGCCTTGCATATTTGGTTGGTTAGAGTCATCTCTACTAATTGCTATAATATGTACACGTGTCCACCATTCTTAGTGGAGAAACGACGGAATTGTGGCTCTGGTTTAACCTTCTGTCTTTTTCATTTCACTTGGCGCTCCCAATCGCTTTGGGTCAAACTCCGAGACTTTCTTTTCTTCCTCGTTTGTCCTTTTCGTTTTGGACGCGTTCACTCGAGAAGGGCTAAAAACTGACTTCTTTTCCTCCTTCTCCAATTTAGGCAGCGGAATGATACGAGACGAGCTTATTATCGCCACATCATCTTGTCCCAGGTTGTCATATACGGAATGAAGCGGAATGATGTTGCTTCTGCCATATACGCTTCCTCTGGTCCTGATAGGTGCCTTAAAACACCTACTCAAGAGTTCCTTATTATACACTTTAGTTAAGCTTATGCCTCGTACATTGGTTATTTAACGTCGTTTTCTATTTTGCAGGGACAATAGCTTTAAGTCAAGAAACAAAAGAAAAAGAATAAAAATTAAACTCAATTCCCAACAAACTGAAGTGATGGGTCATTTGGCAGCTGGGATGTTGGAAGAAAGAATGGGCTTAGCATCTGTTCATGCAGGGAGGCCCTAAATTGGTCCTGTAGGGGGTAAAACCCCTCGGAGCACGTGTCTCGCATCCAAGAAG
>JAJJMA010166043.1:11237-24372 GCA_023529015.1 Papaver nudicaule | reverse complement strand
GCTCGCATCTGAAGAACAGCTAGCCGTAAGTTTACCATTAAAGCTTCAGATCCAAGACGTAAGTTAATATTAGTAGCCGTAACTTACTTACGGCTAATACCGATACTATACTTAGCAGCCGTAAGTGCAATGTAAATCAAAAATTTGTGTCGCAAAGTTACCAGCCGTAAGTACAAGTTAGCAGCCGTAACTAATTTTGTGAACAAGAATTGTTCAATTGCACAGTTGTTCAATTGCACAGCCGTAAGTGAAAGTATATACTCCAATTTCCGTACAGAACAAGAATTGTTCAATTGCACAGTTGTTTGTGACCTAGTTTCGAAAAGAAAAGAAAAAAAAATCAATTATGTTAAAGCATCAATACCAACTTGCATTAAAATGGACAAAGAAGAATTTTAGTGGAGCTCCATAAATCACAATGCTAATGCAAACGTGACTGCCTGCCATATACCAGGCTAATTAATAGCCAAAATGCAACACTTTGTTGAAGATAAAAAAACAGAATGATTACCTGGTTTCCTTGATGAATTCTAAGATAAATAAACCAAGATACTGAACATATAAATGAGGATAACTACACCAATATTTCTAAGCAGATTTTTCTAAACATGATCACCATTATATATTGTCTATAACGAATAACATATTTTGTATGTCAACTTTAACTTCTCATCGATGAATGCCAAAATTTGACTTTTGGGAAAGTTAGACATCAATATTACTTGAAATGGTAATGGACAGTCAGTTTTCATTTGAGAAATCATTATGATATTTTTTACTCCATCATGTCTCCTAAATGTATCGGGTTGACCTTTCTTTTTGATAAATTGACACAAAAAAAGCTTCTGACATTAATTACTAAACAAACAACTGGTATTCAGGAGTGCAATATAGCCGCCTATCAATGATTTTTTTCATCAGCCAAATTAGTTACGGCTGCTAACTTGTACTTACGGCCTGTAACCTTGCGACACAAAAAATTTGATATAAAGGAACTTACGGCTGCTAAGCAAAGTATCGGTATTAGCCGTAAGTAAGTTACGGCCACTAAGATGGACTTACGTCTTGCATCTGAAGCTTTAATGGCAGCCTAACTTACGGCTAGCTGTTCTTCAGATTGCAGCCGTAAGTACTTCTGGTTCACGAATTTTGATTTTCATGGAGTGAATGTGACCTAGTTTTTCAATGAAGTTAGCCTCAATGGAAGGAGATACTTCTAGCTCCATTTCGACGCTTGATTCACTCATTTTGGTTGAGTGAATCAAGTTTGGGTTTTTTAGAAAAAAGTTAGGTTTTTTTTTTCTCTCTTCTTCTTCTTCTTCACTTTCACTTGATTTCACTGATTTTCAGTTTTTGATTAAGTTTTTTTTTAAGTTTGTTAATCATACTTTTGGTTAATCACTGATTATCAATTTGGTTAATCACTGATTATCAAAACATAAAAGGGTAGTTTTGGTATTAAAAAGAAAATTACATAGGGGGAGAGCCAAATTACTTCGGGGAACCTGTGATCTGAGGGCTTCAATTTTTTTCGAAGCCCCTGAATCACTTTTCTTGTCAAAAGAATGAATTGATCAGAATTATGGTTCTCAAGTGATCCATCTTGTTGATATTATGACACCGATGTTAGTGACAAGAAAGTCCCCATGGAAGTCCCCATGGCCACTGCCTGGAGATATCCTTCCATCCAACTTGGGTCAGTAATTGAGGATCACCTGTAACAAAACTGTGTAAATTCCTACCTTAATACAGATCCTAAGACCAAATATTCAAATGATTTATGGCACTATACAAAGTTTTTTTACGCGAATGGCAACTGAGTGTATCTTTTTCTACAGAACAATTTTGTACTGGCGGTGGAGGTGTTGGTTGACAAGGTTTTCAGGCTGAGATTCAAACCCTGGTGCATCAATAAATTAGTATTACGGTGAAGGTTCGAGGTTGAGGCCCTCTCAGCTTTAGAAATTGTCATCCTTCACCTAAATTACTTGGTTGTAACATCTTGCTCAAATGGGTCTTCCAATTATCATATTGATGATCTAGATGTTGTCTGTCGCCCTGCTTCCAATCCAACCCTCAAGCCTTTTGCAGTTGGTAACGATGCTAGTATCCATTTCCTGCAAATATAAAAAAAGGGTATAATATTATCAGAGAAAGAACAGAGAACAATATAACAAACTAGCAGTACCAATCAAGATATTAATCATTACGTACTTGTTGAGTTTCCAATGTACTAACATGTATATTTTCACTGTTTTGATCATCAGAACATACACTATTACTGAGCTGCTGCAAGCGCCATTCAAAGTTATTACTATTATAAAATGGATTATTGTGACTGAGAACTGAGTAGTTGGAGGAAAAGACTGTGTATCTCAACTGCATATATAGTAGAGAAATGTAAGAGAAAGAGACTCATGCACGTCTGTCTGGTGGATTGTTTCAGGGGTGTTTGCTGGGGGTTGGCATCCTCAACAAGCAAACAAATCGTGCTAGCTAACAAAATGAAGCGTGGTTTTGCTACCTCTCTCCCTCACACTCCCAAAACTTATGTCTTACTTACCAACCAACCTCTTTCCTTTGATTTTTACTTAACCTACCATTTCAGCGGATATCTTTAATATTTTCCCAAAGCTATACCAAAATATCACCCATATAAGGGAAGGATACACAGTAATATTAACATTATCTTGACATTGGAACATTTTCTTTCATGTCACTCAACTGAAAACTAAATAGAATCTAATTTTTTCGTAGCAAATACTTTTATTATTGTGAACTACAGTCCTATAAATATTCAACACATTTCGTTATATATAAATCTTACTATTAACAGACTGAACTTCAGTCCACCTGTAGTTCCCCTTTGCTTTGCTCGGTTGTATATCGGGTTAGGTAACCATAATAAAAACAAACAAATAACTTAAATGTGTGGTCCCCGTATAAAAATGACACCACCCACTGCCCCCCAATCAACAAACAATTTCAATTGTACAACACTGTGAAGTCATAAGTGCATCAGGGCCTATCATAAACCGTATTGTTAAATGAAAATGAAATTTACTAGACTAGAGAATATGGGTTTCATAAGATTTTTTTTGTGAGTCTAGAACATGTATGACTATTACTGAACAACGTATACTTTTGCATTCTTTTTCTTTGATGCATTCTTAGATTATAAAACCTGAAGGAGAAGAAGTGGAATAAGATGAAAATACCTGGCCTGTCAGCGAGGACTGCGCTTTATACAGATGCTGCAGATATGTGTTCTTCAGTAACGAGTACTTCCAGATGCAAGAGATACCCTGGATATCAGTCACAGTTACATAGTCGTTAAAGTCAATGACAGTACTAGTTATCAACAAAATACAAGCTCCTAAATCATTAAGAGTCAAAAAAATAAATAAACATAAACTAAAAAATTCTTACCATGCATGACGACACCTAGCAGCTTCTTGACGAACTGCCCTCTTTGGATCATCAAGAGCACTTGTTATTGCTTGTAATACCTGAACAGAATGTCACTGTGTTATAGTTTTTGAGCGATAGAAAATCACTATGTTACAACTTACAAGTCTAAAACAGTGTAATCATATCAACCTGCATTCTCATGGGGTAAATCTTTATGTGGGGAAGCCCTGACATGGCAACAAGACATTGGATTGCTGTCTCCCTAACAAGCTGAAACATGACCCGGAGTGTAGAGAGTAGTTAGATTTGTGTAAAAAGAAGAATAGGAAAAATGCAGGATATGTAGAGAAGAATCAAACTGCAAAAAGCAAGACTACTTTGAAAATACGGGTTAGGGATTGTAAATCCACAGCAAGTCATACCATCATAGGGCGGAATGATATGAGTCCAATAAGGCGATTTACAATGATGGATGCATTCTCTATAACAGCTTCTTGCCCTGCATAAGGAACAATAATAACGGACAACGGGATTATCGTTGTGCACAAATACACACCAAATGATAGAAATAATAACGAAATTTCACGACTGATTAGCTTATGTGATACAAATTAAACAATCACGCCACAGGATACATACAGACACATAGATAGTACAACAATCTCACCATTATCGTCCATTATAATCCCTGATAAGACAAGCAAGAGGCTGTACATAAGATCTTTATCACGATCATCCAAGCTCAACAAGGACAAACTATCCAACAATGCAGAAATGACCTGCAGGGGGAACACGACAAGTTCAGAATGAAAATAAAAACACTGCCTCAGTACCCTCCTTCAAGCGCAATTAAAAGTTTCAGAGTTTCTGAAGATAACCCTCTTTGAATCAGTCACAACAGCAGAAACTGGAGTATTAGATATAACATGTCCAAAAGCCCGATATAATGTGGATCTGGCATTCACAGATTTCAGTAGTGTTAGTATAACAGACTCAGAAAATAATGGAAGTTCATGAAACTTTGAGAACTGCAAGTCAATTCAAAGGTGAAAAAGTCATCCGAAGATAAGAATGTGTGTACCTTGTGGCTGATGAATGGGAATCCTTTATTGAAGAGAGTAGAATTGGCATCATAGTTGAAAAGAAATGTTGCTTATAAAGTAGTCTTATGGTTGCATGAAAGCGTTTATTCAAACAAACATGGGAATCGCTTAAAAGAACATCGAATGCATCAACTGCAGATCTAATTAGAACAAGATGCATATAATCTTCTTCGCAACCTCCTAACAGCTCCTGTTTCACCGGCAAGGAGCCAGTTGAAAGTAAGCATCTCAACAGAACCATTACGATTTGCTTTAACTTCTGATGCCCACGCATTAGCAAACCTTTTCCGATCCATGTTAATCCAACTATAGCATTGGCCTGTAGTCCTATACAACTGTTGTCAACATCAGAGCATAAATCCAAATGACCCTCGTCCCCATTATCCATGGGGATGTCTTTTAAGGAGTAACTACTCAAGGCACTTTGTAACCCGTTATTGAAGATTGTATCCATTGCTTCTTCCAAAGTACATGCATTTGAGACTCCCATATTGCTGAAAACGCCCATCTTATTGATTATAGAACCTAATGCTTGAGCTGATGGAACATGTCCTTTTAGAAGCATAATTGTGAAGAACTTCAGTATTTCTCTCACATTGGCAATCGGGGTTTTAGGACGAAGTGCTATAACAACTGATGCAAACAGTGAGATAACCAAATCATCTCTACTTGGAAGACTATAGACACTTTCAGAAGACTGTAACACCTTGTTAGGTTCAGATACGGGCTCCTTCAAGGGAAAAGATGTACTTGATTCAAGTACGCCATAAGCTTTCTGAACAATCAAACCTTGAGTTTCCTCTGAACAATCTGCAACAGCCAGCTTCATAGCTGTCATCATTTCACCAAGAAGCTCCTAAAAATTAAACGATTACAGATTGTTATTCAGTATCACAAGCCATAATCTATTGTCTCTAATTTAGAACTCAAATCAATTCTAGCAGCTAAGAACTCTGATATGTTTTTGGCTCATCAACCAGCCTTTGAAACATGATACAGAACACGAACCCCTAACAGAACTTACTTTTCCTTGGACGCCAAAGTTGAAACTCTTATTGCTTTCTACTTGATTCCATATGCCAAAAGCAAAACGAAAAGCAACCTTCTCAAAATCTCCACTATTATGGAACCTGGTTAGCAAACGACTCATTAAAAGAGCAAAAGAATGGTAGATGCCTGGGACCAAGTTACTATTATTTGTTTTTCCTCTCTTATGTTGAGCTTCTCAACTAATAAATGATCAGTAACAAAAGGAATCTGTGGTACATACCATGAAAGCACCTTATTGGAGTAGCATTTCAGCAGGGGACCTACAATCTCAGCTGATTTCAGATTTCCTTCGATCTACAAAGAAAACAAAAATGAGAAACCATTGGAACAATAAAATGGAAGAGATGCAATCGGGACCATTAAATGTGGAGAAACTAGAAAGGGGTAATCGGATGCCAGTTTATAGAAAAAAGATTCTTCGAAAAGAGATATGAAATCAAATAGGGGAGCCGTATGTATACATACAGATCCACAAAACAGATTCTTCGAAATAGCTTCTTCCAAGACTTCAGACACCCGAAGCATAAAATTTTGGCCAGCTGCACCAATGACAGAAATAGCCTCTAGTTGCAGTGGAAGTGGCATACTGGATTCACCAACAGAAATCAACTGAACAACTCTTTCCACTACAATAGCCATATAGCTTTTTGCCTTCTCAGGATCATGTGATTGTTCAATAAATATGCCAACTTCCCTTATTGCATTTAAGGCGAGTCTCCAGAGAAATGTGTCTTCACGACTGTCACTGATAACTGATGTAAGGATTGTCAAGATTCTCTCAAATATCAATTTTGATATAGGTGATGAACATCCTGGAAATGTGGCAAGCGTCTGCAAACCCTTCACTGATTATAATGACGAAGAGTAAGTATAAATAATTGATTCTTGTACTGATGAATAAACTGAACTAAATAAACTATGAATCTCCATATTATGTTATCGAAGAGAAAGAACTAGACGAGATGCTAGTAAATTTCGACAGCTCTGACATGCAAGGGGTAGTGTACACAAAAGTTCCAGGGTCCGTGAGGTAACTGAAATTGTCTATTGTCAATATCTAAGTGCAACACTATTCCTTAGAAATCGAAGTAACAACATAATGTTGTTTGTCAGTTTCCACAAAGAAAAACGAGAACCATATCCATTGAGCAAGTGCACGAACGCTCTTATTGACTGTAATAAGTAGAGTACTAAAAGCATTTCCAGGAAGCCAAAAAGGCATAGCACAAGTAAAGGAAAATATGTACCTCCATAGTGGATATAAGCTTTGCTGGTATTTCCTTTCGTACTTGTTACCAGAATGGAATGTAGGGCACTGGTTAATGAACCTGAATATTCTTTAAGCAAGCAACACCAAGTGTCTTCTGCTGAAACAGGTTGGGGAGCACATTCTTTCGAACCAATCATCAAACATCTGGAAGCAATAAGAAGCTGAACGCAAAGGTAAAGGGCTCCGAAATTCAGCTCTTCAGAAAATCCCATAAAGTTGTCTGAAGTGAAGCCCTTGGAGGAATTTTCTGCAGAGAGACCAAGGATGTCCCCCAGTCGAGGAAGGAAATTTTGGAAGACCTTATCACAACAAGGACTGGAGACTTTCACAGAAGTACAAAGAATAGATCCAAGTGCATACAGTTGCTGTTTGCTTTCCTTTGAAATGTTATTGTAACTCTTACTGCTTATAATAGAACTGAGAATCATATCTATTTCCGTATCTCCAAAAATCAAGCCCAGAACAGAACCATCATCTTGGAAGATGAATTTTTGCAAACAAATTTTAGCTTCCTTTGCAATTTCATTCTCGTGAATCTTCTCGCCATCTAGCTCTGAAAGCCCTGAAAATATAGGCTCCTCCGGAGATGAAGTAAAAATCGCTTCTTTCAAAGACGACCAAATAGTTGTGCTGTGTTTTTTCATTCTATCAGTCCCATACTTCACTATGCAGCTGCCTAAATACCTCAGAGAATCGACCTGTGCACTTCAGCTAGTCTTGGTCAGCACTTTTAACATAACTAAGAGTTGAACTTTTCATAATGAGAAGGTACTACTTAATTAAATTCTTTATACTGACTAACCTTCGCTGCTGGGAGAGAAGACGAAAGTTTTTCAAGAAGCATCGGGATGGCAAATGGTTCGTATAGAGGAGTCGAAGAGAATGCAAGCTGCACAAATACTGCCTGTTAGAATTGCATAAAAAGAGTCTACAAACATAACAATATGGACTACATGCTTATAGAGAATACTTTATTTTTCTTGAAAATTTAGAAACATGCAAGAATGGGTACTGCATCTAATTAAGCACATTCAGAAATCGACATATAATATCAAGCATATTTTTACGTTGTGTTGTAATTACTGAAGATTAAAAATCTAAATAAGCACATTCAGAAAATCGATAAATAATATCAAGCATATTTTTACGTTGTGTTGTAATTACTGAAGATTAAAAATCGAGAGTTTGAGTGAACTTATCCATTTTCATGAGGTATTCATCAAATATGGGTTCTATATCCAGATATCTAGTGATCATAAGACTATAAGACGACACCGAAAAGATTCTCTTGCCATTAAAACTTAAGACTTAGTTCATTAAGTACTTACTGACAGTTCAGACTTCTATTATGGGGTCTCTGGTTTTCTGGTATCAAAACACAATGAAACGCAAACAGGTATTTTTGTTTAATGCTTTTAATGTAAAAACAATGAATAACTAGAATTTAATGCTTATCTCTTGCAAACATATAATCAAAGCCCATATATACATCACCATAACATAGATAAATTAAGAATGCGTATTATCAAGTATCAATGTATGTCCTAAAGAATTTAGAGCAGTCCACGTACCATTAGAGCTCTTGCCAGATCATCCCTTTTTATATTAAAATTGTCATCGGGCTGCATGAAAGAAATATCCGTACAATCAAAACAGAGTAAAACGTAACAGGGGGTAAAAACAGGAAGTTGCTCAGAATAATTTTTTCACAGGAACCAGGATGAAAAAAACTTTCTTCGTAGTGATCTTTTGTTAATGATCAACCAAAAAAAAACAACAAAACACATGTTTGTATCATATAATTTTCTCAAGGCCATGTTTTCATACCAATGCATCTAAAAACTGAAAGGACGTACTAATATTAAAGCTCGTACAAACTTATTAATAACCAGAGTTATGTATCTTGCTAACTTATAAGAATGTCAAAGCTCATAATGTTTGTAACCCTCTATTTTCATTAGAAGTCATGAGCAAAGATGAGAACCTGATACAATAGAAAGATAAAGAACTTGGTAGACCACATGACACGTAAATTTCACTATGCTTACATGAGTGAAATGGATAGGAAAGTAACGTCCCAAAATTCCAAAAAGTTCCTCCGCAAAACCTGCTAGTGGACCAGACGGATCTGGAAATAGTTGTGCCAAAAGTTCTACAAGATGAAATGTAATCAGTAAGCAATGAGGATCCATTTCTTCGTCAATTGCTTCACATATCCCATAAAGAAGATCGTCTCCCTATATCAAAAACAAAAAGTAAAATGTGGGTAAGTGAGAATATTGAGGTTCAGCCGTTCAGCACATTTAAGATATGACTAGCAGTAAAACATTACCAATGTTGCGACTGTTGCAGGATAGCGCTCAAAAAGGCACTCATAAATCTCAAAACACAGCTGCAATAACATTGCACAAGAATAATCAATTACGGATTTCAACTTATACACAGCAGTAGTAAAAACTTAGATTGCTTAAGTAATATTAATGACTTATGTACATGACATATATTCTCTCACCTTACGGTCATCCTTCCCTAAAGCTCGAACTTGTATGTTCTGCAAAAAAGATTGAGCAAGTGCTTTTGCATCACTGTCAATGACCACACCAACATTCCCTTTCCTCCTCAAAAGTACCAGGCATCCAACTAGTGCACCATGTAGAGCTTGCCAATCTGCCTGGTTAATTCAACCATTTCAACATATGACAGGAGTCAGATCAAGAGACGAGCAAAAAAAAAACAGTATAATACACAATAAGCTCATGTCACCAAATAAACAACACCGTTATCAACTTACCAGTCTATCTGTGAAAAATCCTATCAAGCTATGTATAATCCCATGGTCTAACTTCTTCGTTGCAAGACATTTAAGAACCTCCGCTATAAGAAGAATCCCTGAAAATACATAAACCGGTAAAAAATCGAGACTATTATATTCACCTTTTAAACAAAAATTTAAACACCTTTATAAAGGCAGTAGCAATATTTACCTCTTGTTCGAAGAACATTATCTGTAGTTGTCAAATACATTGCCATTTCTTTAACCTAAGAAATTACATTTTTAAAATATAAGAACCCAAAATAAAACCCTCATATTATTATTGAGCAAAATGAATATAATTCATTCTTCGAAAAAAACAAAAATTAAAACATACCAATGCTTCAATCGATACGAGATCGTTCTTAATAAGTGTAGCAATAGCATCAAGACTTGCATTCTGCAAACGAATTACAATTAATCTCATAAATTACATAGACTCAGTTTGTGTAATTTGTGTAATTTTGAACCCTACAGTTAAACCCTAGCTTAGCAAATAGGAGTATTAATACATGGAATTTTACCCTAAAAATGACAGAAACTAGGAGTTTATTACCTGTTGAGCAGGAGGACGAGTTGAATCGACAAACGATTCGATATGAGGAACCCAAGAAGTCGCCATTAGAGAGGGTGAGGGAGCAGAGAGACCAGAGAGTGAGAGGGTTTTAGGGGTTTTTGGTGAAAAAGATGCCGCGAAAAGAAGGTCTTTTTAGGGAAGGGAATGTTTCGTAAGGTGTTTCGTGGAGTACTCTAGTTATGTTAAGATCACTATGTGGCTGGGGCCGCTCGTGGGACTGGCAGTTAGGGCAATTCCTGTAGAATCAAGGAATTTCATGAGTTTACCTGTCCAGGTGGATGGGTATAGTGTGTTTGCCACTATGGTAAAATTTTATGGCGACGTAATTATAACCGACCCGGTATAAGTTACACCGAAACGGCATATATTATGCCGCCAGTGGCGCCGGTGTAACTAATGCCTCTGGGTTTTCTTGTAAATAGCTAAACTCACCACCTTCTCTTTAGGGTAATTCATTTGGATTGAGTTCTTTTGGTGGATAGTGAATCGACCTTAACATTTAGTTTGGTGTTCGAAGTGAACCGTCAATAAAAACATTAGTCTTCTCCATCAAAACAAAACCACATTTGATCTTCTCAGACACATCTATTCTTCTCAATTATATTTCACTCATCTCTTTCAGAGTGCTAGTGTTTAATCATGGTTAGCTACACTGATATTGAAAATGCAACAATAATTAGAAGTTGTGCTTTTTCTATATAGAGAGATCTTAGAACTCTTCGCGTTATTGTAGAACAGATGTGGAACCGAGTGATGACCAAGCTGAATGAGCTCAACGGGAATGTTAATCGAAGAACTCTACTAGAAATCAAGAGTCGTCTTAGGGAAATTCAAAAATCGGTTAGGAAGTACATTTCCTATCAGAGAAATTTGTGCTAAATTGGGGTAGGGCAATTCACAAGATCTAATGTCGAGACTATTGCGGGTGACGCTTATATTGCTAAATATGGTCACCCGTTCGAATACTACAACTATTATCTCATCCTCATGGAAATGTTACCTTGGATGGACCCAGAAGTGTGTCGTGAAGATACTCCGAACGGTGACTTTTCTGAGGAGGATTTAGAGGATGATAGGCTATTAGCGACCTCAGAAGATGAACAATAGAAAGTCGTTGTAAGGTTTTTGTGGGTATATCTGTAAGCCCTCACACGAGATCCAACTCGTCTAATGGGTTGCATATTGGTTTATAGGAATGCGAGTTATATTTAACATAAGTTTTGTGTTTTGTGAGAATCGTGTTAAACTGTAAAAACACTAAATGAAAATTTAATTTGCATTACATCATGCGGGAGAATTGAATCTAACTTACATCGGGCTTAAATCTATTTTCTTTCCAACTGAGAGTTGTAAAAAGGGTTTTCTACTAGCCTAGGCGGACTAGCAAATCGGTTCTATCTTTGGTAAAGTACTTCCTAGATTAGGCTCGCAAACTCCCCTTTTCACTACTCTCCATAAGAAAGGGCCTTTATTTAGAATATTTTCTTCTACGAACACATAATGAGTTGTGAGAAAAGTCTTGAGGAGATGATAATGTTGTTCGTCGTCGAAGTCCTTTCATTTCCGTTCTTGCCATTCTTTCAAAGTCCTAGCTAGAATCTCATCATCGGTATCTTTCATTTGCCAGTCCATTTTTGTTGTTTGTTCATCCCAGAGTGGGATCAAAAAAGGTAAATTCGTGGTTTGCCCACCCATAGGAATTGCCCTTACATTTCCCATCTTTCTTCCCCGTCAAAAAGATCACTTGAAAATGTTACTACCGCGGTAAAATTATTGAATGATGATGTTTAAATTAAAGGTTGAACTAGGGACTGCACCATTTGTGCGGTCGACTAAGACAATCCAATGCCTATTATAAGAAATGTTCAAATGGGTTAGTTGGGTACGAAAAGTGTAAGCTACCCCTGCAAATTATGAATTAAACGATAATACATATTTGAATCTTAACTAATTACCCATAATATTATTATTCTAAACCTAAAACAAATAACAAAAAACAAACCATTTAGTTTTCATTTTATTTTAATTGACAGAAACAACTTCTCCATCTCCTTTTCCATTTTAAGGAAATAAAATTCGTCGTCTCGATTTATCGACGATACGAAAATTCATCGACGATTAAAATTGAGTGATGGCATTAACAAATCACAAAATTTATGCTTTAAATCATGTTTTCATGACTTGTTTAGGTTAGAATCATAGATTAGGCGGTTTTTTCAGTTGCAAGAGTAGTTACACCTTGAATTTCATCTTCATTTGAGACATAAGTATTTAGTTACGCCTAGATTTTCATAATCGAATGGGGCGTAACCTCTTGTTAACTTCCAAGCTACCCAGGCGTAAATAACCCTAGAAAAGTTATGCCTCAATTACATTAGAAAATTTACGCCCCAAAATGCTAGTTATGCCCAGAATTGTTCGCAAATGGTATGTCCTGGATATTTGAGGCGTAACTTTTGTAGGGTTAGTTACACCTGGGATCTGGGACGTAACAAAAGGTACGCCCCATTCGATTCGGCTATGAAATTATAGGCGTAACTTGAAATGTACGCCTCAAATTTAAATGAAATTTTAGGCGTAACTAATCTTGTAACCGAAAAAACCGCCCCAATTTCATAATTATAAATTAAACAAGTCATGAAAACAAGATTACGAGTTTTCTAGCTCGGATTCGTCTTTTGAATCACTCATTTTAGTTGAGTGAATCAAAGTCTAGGATTTTAGAAGAAAAAAAAGGTGGAAGTTTTTCTTCTCCTTCTTCTTTGTCTCCCACTCTAAATGATTTCTAAAATTCTAAATTTTTATTAAGTCTAACTATACTGATTTCACTAATCTCACTATAATAAAAGAAAGGTTCTTTTTCATCAGTTGACAGTGCATTTACTAAATTACCCCTCCGTATTATCTGACAA
>JAJJMA010165969.1:0-10088 GCA_023529015.1 Papaver nudicaule | reverse complement strand
GCATATGAGTGTCAAGAGGAACAAAACATAAAGAAGTTTGCTATCATTAGCAAGTAGTAGTTGTTTGCTCAGACATCCTGTCAAGATGTTCATAGAATACAGTTTTACAGATGTGATGCTATGTTACACAGGGACCAGTTTCATCATCTTTATTGAGATCTTTTAGATCACCTAAGCACCTCCTAAATCCACCACTAGTACACCAAACTAAAGCATGTTCTGCACGACCAAGCATCAAAACGTATTATAGTCACTCATAAGAAACCAAAAATTAGTAGTTTTTGGGACTGAGGGCATTATACTCAATCATCGAAAGAAGGACTGCGGATCAGGTATGGCCATTTGGACAATGCTGGTAAAAAACTAAACAAGATGACCATCGATTGGATAGTCAGGTGAAACTAAAACTCAGTGAACAGAACTTACTGCATCTTCCTCTGAGTTGATATGCTCTTTTTGGGTTCCAGCTTCTAAGGTCCCACCAATCACCCCAACTCCTCCTGATTTAGTGTGTCGATCATCACTTCTGTCCTTCAGTTTGAACTTGTATGTTGGTAGCAAAATATTGGTATTTCTGGCAGCTCCTCTAGTATGATTCATAACTTCACAGAAACCCAGAGTATATAGGCATGTGTACACAAAACAGGAAATTTTAAGAAACCATATACACAACCTGTGAGAAGACATGATTTTTTAAGCACTTTTCACATAAAAGGACCAGTAATTAGGTAGTTTGAAATCTGAATGCAAGATCTGGAGAGAAGCATATTGACTAAACCCTGTAGATGCTGGGCGGGTGCAACTGCCATCTAACTCCAAATATCCAGAAATAGCCATAAGCAACCCACGCCGCGAAAAAGTAGTGTAATGCTATCTCACAGAACTTCCTGCACCGTTTAACAACAACAAAAAAAAAAAGAGATAAAGCTATTGCTGTGGGTGGACTGCGCTATGTGAGTTTTATTTAAGAAAGACAAGGAGCATTAGAACTGAAGGACATGGGCACTATATATACAATACAGTCTGCTTGTTGGTTTCTTGAACCAAATCTTGACACTTTCATACACCATGGAATTTGGCCATCTTAAGGGTGATACAGATCATTCATGTTTTCCTACTTCTTATTTAAATATCTAAATTCCACCTTAATACTACTCTACTGTGAAAACAATAAATAACCTAGAATTCATCCTTAATACTAACGAATTATGAAACTTTTAACTAGGTAGTACAAAAGGATATGGTCTTCCCTACAATAACAACAATCGATAACATTACCTTGCACTCATTCTCACCCTCCGAGCATTTCTTGCAGAAGAAACGGCAGTTTGGCGATCCTCCTCATCTGTGCCTCGCAAAACTGAAGTAGCTGCGATAGGAGAAGGTTCGGGAGAATGATTATTGATGTAGGCCTCTTGGGGGGCTTGTGTCACATCTTGTTCAGTACCCTGGTTGCAGTGCAAAAAACTCCAATACAGAAGAGGAACAGAAGCAACCCGTCCAGATGCATAACAAATAACCCATACGAACAATGAAGCATGGGGTTTCTCATGTCTAGATAAAAATAAAACAACAGTCGAGGCGATAATCTGACTCAAAGTAACAACTAGCTGAACTGAAATCAATATTTCAGAATTTGATAGGCTCCTGTGTTGACGACCATACCCTTCACTTCTCCTTGTAAATGAGACACGGCGGTCTGGACCAGAAAAAGAAGTATCAAAATTCCTTTCAATAATGTGGTCAGCGTCACGATTTTCTGATCTCTCCATTAGCAACAGGTACCTATCAGTTTGGCTTCACAGTGGTTCCAGAGGGCAGCGGAGGAAAGGCTATCTAATTTCACAATCAAAATGATGGTAAGAATGAACGCATAGAACAGCAGTAATAAAGCAGAAGACAACCAAGCTTATAATTGCAACTTCAACACCAAAAAGAAGTGAAATTGGATGCTTTCACCTATATTGTTTATTCATATCAGTGCCGAAATTTGCTTTGTTTAAAGGTCAAATTGCATGACTTTCATTTCACAATTCACACAACTTAAATCACTAAAAACCATTCTTCATCAATAGTTACAGCCTAATCAAAGAAAACCCATTTTGATATTTCCAAATACAAAGGGATTTTGACTGAAACCTTGACTGAGATTCAGTTTTGGGGAATAATGAAAAACCAAATCAACTACCACAAAATCAATAAATTAACAAATATTACACAAAACCCAGAGTCAAATTCAAGCTCATGATTTCACTACACATGATCCGATTCTCTCATGATCTCTTCAATTAAACCCTAATTTTCCAGAGTTTGAGGTCTCTACAGGAAGCATGATAGAACTGTTGTAGTAAGTACTTTTGATCAGCAGATCAAACACTAAAACCCATCAACTAAATAGAGCATCGATCAACATAGTTTACAAAGAAATCCAACTCACAAACAAACAACAATCATACTCCATAAATCACCATAAATCACCAGAAAAGAAACAAAATCAAAGAAAGTTAGAAGCAAAGGTATTACTAACCATATAAATGCACAGAAATTTCTGGTTCTTCTTCTTTTGAACCCTAATTTTGCTTTTGCCTACTCTTCCTCTTAAAGAGATGGGGGAATCCATGTCAAGAACCACAAATTTTCTTCTTTTCCTTCTCAATTTTCTTCTTTTAGCTAAATTTCCCTCCCAATTGTTTTTGTTTTCTTATTTCGAGGTTTCCACTTTTCAAATATTTATTGAGGTTGGTAAAGTTTCAGTTTTTTACTTTACTTTCTGCAGTACTTTTCAGAGAGGGTGAAAAATTTGATAGGTGATCTTCAGGGATGCTAATAGGTGAGTACGAGTTTATCTAGGGGTGGTCTAAGGCCGAGGTGAAACTGGAACAGATATTTGCGAATTTTATGGATTTTTTAGTATCCCTATTGGCGGCACCCATGGTAATTTTGGTTTGGTTATTTACCCATGGTATCTTGGTAAAATGTCATAATTTGCGTAGCTAATCACAGGTGACCGAGTTGAATTATAACATAGCTCAGGTTAGCTGTGTTTTACTGTCCACTGTCCAGCACTTTAAAGTCACTAAAGAAAGCCTTACCCTAGCTTAGGGGCATAAGACAAATCTACAGTAATAATTTATTTACCCTGTCCTCCCTGACTGGCAGTACATTGATATAACCACCCATGTACAATTAATACATTGGTCTTCCTCGATTGGCAACACAAGACTTAAAAGCTTGATTTGACTAGCTGGCCCTCGTTAACGGCCTCGGTATGACAAGACCACACCGAGTCAAGATCGGTTCCAACGGCATCTGAAACAATAACTGCCTTTAAAAGAGACATGTGATGTAATACCCTACCTAGACAGATTGAATTTTTATATGTATGATTAGTGCCCTTACATTACGCCACGCGGCCTGATTTCCAGCGTTTTTTTTTCGCATCTGCAACGTTAATAGCCGTTGCGCACGTGGCAACGTCAAATAACGTTGCGCAACTTTTTTTTAACGTTGCTGTAAATATTTTTTTTTTATTAATTAAGCAACGTTATGGCAACGTTGACTACCGTTGCGCATGAAGGGCTAAATACGTCTTTTTACCGGAAATTAGATTTTCCGGGTTTATTTTTTTTTTTTTTTCTTTTATCTTCATTTATTTCTTCTTCCTCTCTGCGTCTTCTTCCTCTCTGCGTCTCTCTCATCTTCTTCGTCTTCCTCAACCTCTGCCTCTGCATCTTCCACAACCAAAATCTTCTCGTCTTTCCCCATACCTTGGCTTTTTTTCTCTACCTTCTCACAAACCCACCTCGCTTTATCTCTCCTTTCCCTTTCCCTTTGCGTTTTTTTTTCTTCTCTGTCTCTCAAAAAACCAAACCCACCTCGCTGAAGAACGAATTCATCACCTCATCACCCCCAAATCTTAACTCACAGATCGAATCTCAAAACCTTAAATATTAGATATTGAAGCTAACCCTATTTGTAACCCTAGATCTAGGTAATTTGCTTCTGAAATCAAAATCAAACCCTCATTGTTGTTCTTGTTGTCGAGTGAAAAAATCTCCTGCGAAATTTGAAGATTCTAGGTAAACCCTTTTCTCTATTTCGCTACTCGTTAATTGGTTTTTTATTTACTGGATCTGATTTTTCGATTTGATATTTTACATAGACCTAGGTTTTTAATTACTAAATTTGTTTTTTGATTTAATATTTATTACAGAGGAATTGTATGGGGGGTTTGAGGTTACACAGAAAGGGGTCTATTGTTGCTGGCTGTGTGGTTTGTATGGACTGATATGTTTCAAGGGACTGAATTGGTTGCTCTTCTGACATTACTGCAAGTAATGGTGTTGTTAAGGAAGGGTTATCTTCATCGCTTGTTTTCAAAATTGTTGTGTTTGGAGGAAAGTTAAATTGTTTCGGCTACATTTGGATGTAAATTTGGGATGTGATGACAATCATTTGAAAGTTAGTAGAATACAGTTGGAATTGATTCATTTATTGCCTAAATTTGGTCACTGGGTATTGGATGTTAGTTTCTTAAAGGTACGCTGTGTGTTATATTTGTTTTTGGTTAATTGTTTCATTTCTTTTGATTGTTTTGGTGATTTTGATGGTGTGATTTTGTTATGTTCTTAATCATAGTTTTCTTTATTTTGGGTGGTTAGTAGGAGGGCAAAGTCACTTCGGAAAGTAATGGAAGTAGTTATCTAGCAGTAGGAATAAGCAACAACTCGGTTTGTCTATGGGATATATTGAAATCTACTATAGTTCTGGAAGTCAGCTATCCAGGTTAGTTCATTTCTTGAAGTTTTAGAACCAATTGTTTCTGTAACTATAATCATTTAATTTTGATGGTGTTTCTTTTCAAAACTTCAGAAAGAACACTTCTATACTCAATGCGTTTATGGGGTGATAATGTCGAAGGTCTTCGCGTGGCATCTGGGACTATCTATAATGAGGTGGTTGACATTCCGTACACTGCATATTTTCTTGTTTTTTTTTCTTAACTGCTTGGTGCTGATTGAGCAGGCATTCAACCTTATGTGTGCAGGTCATTGTTTGGAGATTGTCCACAGATTCAATGGAAGAACCTGACTTGGTGAGCATCTCATTGTGCAGCAATACCCAATTTGATGGTCAACTATATGCAGCTACCTGTATGAGTAAACTTGTTGGACATGAAGGTTCGATCTTTCGTATAGCATGGTCTTCTGATGGATCGAATTGATGTCTGTATCTGATGATCGTAGGTGGATAAACTACTTAAATCGTTATTTGTCAACAATGATATTTTCCAGCTATCGTTAATAGTGATATTCTATTTTTTGTCATTGGATATAATATAACACTGTCTTAATTTACCAATGGCACAGTGCTCGCATATGGACAGTTGATCCTGATGGGATATACTATGACGATCCCACAGTTGTTTCTGGCCCTGAATCATCTAGCCTGACACTATTTGGCCACAATGCTAGGATTTGGCACTGTTTCTTTGCCGATTCTGTAAGTTCACATCCACCTGAATCCACATTGTATGACTAATTGTTCACATCCGCTGATTCTTACGTTATTATGAGTACGACAATCCTTGTTCTTTTATGACGATTTTTCGTTTGTCAAGATGCTGTAATGTTGGTCCAGTGTGTCTATCTATCTGTGTTTCCAGTTATAACTTGACTTCTATTTATTCCCTTAGTTATGATTAAATATCTTTTTTCATATGTGGCTGTGGACAGTTTATTGTCACTGTTGGTGAGGATTGTACCTGCCGTTTGTGGGGTTTGGATGGGGAAGGAGCTTATGATGATCAAGGAACATGTGTAAGTTTCAAGTGAGAACTCAAAGTAAAAATTTGTGGAATGGATGTCTTGTTTCTAAATAATAGTATCTGTAATCTTCGATAATCATTTGTTCACTCCTCCCATTATATAAATCTTAGGATCATTTCTTAATTAAGTAGAGTTATATACTTAATGCTATTTCGGGTATCTTGGGAAGTTGTCTACTGAAGCCATTGTCTCACTTTTGTTATTTCAGAGGTAGAGGCATATGGCAATGCGCGTATGATCCAAGCTCTTCACTTTTGATCACTGCTGGGTTTGAACTGCTGAACCTTTGTGCTTATTGAGTACTCAAATAATCTTTATTTTGATAACTGTTTTTTTTGCTTGAACAGGTTATGCTTGCTTGTGAAAAGTACAACTTGGTCCATGAGTTTTTCAGAAAAGTGGAAAAGTCATCTATTCTGAAATCTTCGAATTACAAAAGTATGTAAACTAGCTTTCTTTGCTACCGGCTTTCATGATTCACTTTCTTTGTTTATGAGGCTTCTTATACTTCTTCATTTGTCTGCAGTTCTTGTGAATACTCTTTGGAAAGAAGGTAAAACGGATGAGGCTGTGCTTGCAGTCAAAGATATGGAAAGACGAGGAATTGTGGGTACTGCTAGTCTTTACTATGATCTTGCCCGTTGTCTCTGTAGTGCAGGAAGATGCGAAGAAGCACTGATGCAGGTTCCGTTCGAATCTCATTACACTGACAATTAAAAGTTGTACATTTTTTACAAACTATATATTTCAGCGAATTTGAAATTACTTGTCTCTCTCGCAGATCGAGAAGTTATGTAAGGTTGGAAATAAGCCGCTATTTGTGACGTATACGGGGTTGATTCAGGCTTGTCTGGACTCTGGAAGTGTTGAAAATGGTTCATACATCTTCGACCAAATGCACAAATTTTGTTCCCCAAATGTTGTGACGTATAATGGGTAATTATTAGAACAAATTCACCCTCCCCATACAAGTGTTAGTGTTATGGTTTATGCAGCTAACATTAAGTTATCATTTTTGCAGGAGTGGTTGGCACAGAGAAGACCCTTTATATGATTCAAATGCCTGGAATTTTAGTAAGTTACTGCATATCTTAGCTGCAACTTGTTGAGTGGACCGATTCCTAGCCACATGAATATAGCTCTTGATGACTACTTCAAGACCTTGACTGTGTCTTTATTTCAACCACTTTGCAATTGCAAATCATGGTTTCACTATAAGTTACTTACTAGTAGATGCAGGATAGGCAAGAATCACTCTCATTGTAGTTGCTTCAGTGTTGCTAGGACTAGTTGAGCTTAATGGCAGTGTTTAATCTCCTTGTTTTGCTTCAGTGTTGCTAGGACTAGTATAAGTTGTAAGATTGATGTATGAGATTAGTTCCATTACATCATTATGCGGTGTGTCCGGTTACATCATTGTTAGTATTCAAGTAGTGGTATCGGTATTGACTTATGGTTCTTGTGAGTTGAATCTTGCTTAGCAGTAAATCCTAGGTTGTCAGACAGATAAAGTGATATTATTTAACATCTCATGTAATTATGTTTTTCTTATAAGTTGTTTCCTATAAAATATGTTAACTTGGTTCTAATCTTGGATGTGCCTTGGCCTGGAGACTTAGTGAACTTGCTTGGAGTCTAACTCCCGTTGATTTATTTTTCAGGTGTTATTAGAGATTGAGAAAGAGACTCTTTGATTTCAGAGATATTTAGCTGATGGCGGACATCTTTATCTTTCCTCATTTTTCTAGTGTTTTCCGAAAGTTAGTAATGGGCAGTGAGGGTAATTGGAGATTCGAGTATCTCTTGTAAATCTTTTGAGTTAGAAATTACTTCGATAATTTTATTGTTCTATCAAACCTATGTCAGTAAACTCTGTTTCTATCTATTAATATCGTTTTATACATTATACATTCTTTATATTATGGTCTTATATAAATTCTTTACGCGGTAGTTGTCTCTTTATCGGAAGTAATGGCTTAAATTTTTGCGCAAGTGCCGGCCGAGATTATGTGAAAATAAGGGCTGTTACATGTGATGTCCAGAGATATGTAAAGTATCACAATCACCATGCCAGAAACCATCGCCGGCCAGGAGCAATAACATCATCTTTATACGTCATCCAAAGTACATGACGGAAATAGATCTGACGGATAGAACAAGATAACAAGAAGCAAAGAGCCTCATATTAAAATGAGTTTGCGAACCGTGGTTTTTTGTTTCTTGCTATCATGAATAACAAAGAGTCATGCACCTACTCGCTCTTAGTTAGAGCAGTTTTCGTATGGAAAGGCCATGAATTAAATATGAGGTTAAACAAAAAACAAACACGATTTTTGAGGATGATTTGTGGTTACGCTGCATATATTATGTCCAAACCTCTAACTAGCAATCTAGTAAAGACTAAAGAAAGTATTTACAAGTCCCTAAAGGGCACTTCATACCGTATACAGTGTAGTGACTCTCATGGTTTGGAAGATTTTTTTATTTTTTTTGAGGAGTAAGTTTAAGTTATTACGAAGATTTATGAATAGAGATGTTCGAGGAAATTGATTTGTGAGATGTTATCCTTACTTCTGGGGTGTTGATATTGTGTAGTGTATCTCACGTTATTAAACTACTACATACAAGATGAGGGAAGATGAAGAGGATCCACCTAGCCCAAACACTCGACCAAACCCACACCCAATGGTTCCGTGTTGTGTCAACATGGTTATATGCGTAACTCACTGTTTTAGGAATAAAAATTGATAGACTTTTTTTTTTTTTTTTTTTTATGGATTTGATATACTTTTTTTGCTTACTAGAATGTGGTATACATAATGCTCTTTTAGGCTTTATAATTCACATACATAATCGATTAAGCACTAGATATTTTTTATTTATTAATTCGTCACTGGCACATAGAGTTGTAAAACATGCTGGCCCAGCACGGGCTAGAGGTGTAAAATGTGCTGGCACATCACGGTATATGGCACACGTAGGTGTGCTTTTACGTGCCATGTGTCATGTTGTGTTGTGTTGTGTTGTGCCTACAATCTTAACATACTATGTTGTGCTGTATTTTTTTAGTCAAAAGCAAAGCACGACATGGCATACGGGCATGACACACGAATAAGCGTGTTGTGCCATGCCGTGCTGTGCTGGCACACTTAACTTACGTCATTTTAAAAAAAAAATTTAAAATATTTATATAGCTTATAATCTAATGCATTATCAATTTAATTATAATAAATTTTGAAAAAAATTAATTAAAACTGTATATTGCACAATATACAACTTTATTAACAAAAAAAAAAAGTTAAATTTTACGTTATAATAATTGTATCTTTATATATTTTTCTACTGAATGAACGTCAAATAAACACATTTACAACATCAATTACATTTTAAAATTTTTATTTATCACTTAATAAAATTAGATATTATGTATTGCATACAAATTAATTAGAATAACAAAAATATAATGGTAATAACAAGGTAGATTTCATTTTTGTGTGAAATACAAATGTAATGAAGTGCACTATGTCGTGCTTAGCTGTGCCGCGTGATGTGGTGTGTTGTGTGCTTGTTTGTGTCGTGCTGCCGATTAGTCAAGCACGACACATCGCACTGAGCTAGTGTGATGTGTCTTTGCTGTGCTTTGTCGCGTGTCGTGCTGTGTTGTGCCCAAATTTTAGCGAGATGTGCTCTTTCATTAACGTGCTGGCATGGCACAATTTACACCTCTAAATACAACACATGGCAAAGGTGCGCTTTTGCGTGCTATTTGCCGTACTGTGCTGGCACACTAAATTTACTTCTTCCAAAAAAAAAAAAATTAAAATATTTATACTGCTTATAATCTAGTAAACAATATAATGGTAATCACTGGCAAGATTTTTTTTTGTTGGTGTGAAATACATATAAAATATAGTGTATTGTGTTGTGCTTTACACATGTCGTTTTGTGTTTAGCCGTGCCACTTGCTTTGCTGTGTTGTGTCGTGCCGCGTGCTTGTTCGTACCGCTTGTTGTGATGTGTCGTGCCGCCGATTAATCAAGCACTGCACATTAAATTATGTCAATATGTTATATGTTGTGCTTTGTCATTTATCGTGTTGTGTTGTGTCCATATTTTAGAATGTTGTTCTATGTCATTAATGTACTAGCATGGCACAATTTACACCACTAACGGTATATTAATTAGATTGGAGTTAAAAAAGGAAAAAGCCACGATTTGCATAGAAATCCAAAGGATTGGTCTTTCCCTCCCATTCGGCCA
>JAJJMA010165961.1:0-13516 GCA_023529015.1 Papaver nudicaule | reverse complement strand
CTCATGGAATGAGTTGCATTCTGAGCTATAGAGATGAGCCTGAATAGGCGACTGCCTTTAATAAGACATGTTTTCGAGAGTGTTTTGACAATTTTGTCCCTCTCTCATTTTTCACCATCTACAGAAGGTGTAGTGTTGTTTCCTTATCATTGGCAATGATCACAACACGGCCATTTTCCCATCCCCAACACATGAATATGTATTTTCTAAATCTATACCTACGACTTTTCCTCCTCCATCCATTGTAATTGAAAAACAAAAAGATTGAGGTTAAATCTGAACAAGCTCGTAACCCCTAATTGGTAGTTTCTGGATCTAGATGAGGAGAACAGAAAAATAGTGAGAGCGAGTGAAGAAGAAGATTGAAAGACGAATTTATGGACGGAAAAAGTGAATTGATTCTTATGATTACAAATCTAACGGAAGAAGAAGATAAGATGTTGGTGGAGACTTCTCCTCCTTTGGTGCCTGAGTAAATATCAGTAAAACAAATCTAACGAAAGGAATGATTTTGAGATTAGTTTTTCGTTGGATTTAGAAATTTAGAGTTTAAGTTGAGATTTTCTTCGCTTTAGAGATTTTGAGATTTGGTTTTCTAGCAGCGGTGGCGGAGAAAAGAAGAACTAGATTTGGTTGAGTTTTGGGCTCTGTTCGAAGGTTGTAGAAAGGGGAAAATTGTTTGGGTTAAGGTCAGGTCGAGGTTTTGAAAATGGTTAAGTTAGGATTCGGTTCTCAATTTCATCGGTTCTGGAGTTTAAGTTGTTCTGGTTCTAAACTTTAAAGTGGTTCCCGTATTCTGGTTCTCCATTCATATGGTTCGGGACTTTAAGTTGTTCTGGTTCTAAACTCTACATTGGTTCCAGTATTCTGGTTCTCCCATCAGATGGTTCTGGGGCTTAAGTTATCCTAGGGTTCTAGCTCTTTTTAATGGTTCCAGACAATTACCTAAAATCATTAAATTCATATTTGCTTTTCCAAAATTTCAAAAATAAAATAGATGTGCTGCAATTGCTTAATTAGTGCTGCTAAAGGGTTGCAAAGATTGGGTTGATTTTGGTTGCATCAAAATTTGGGTGAAGATAGTAGTTTTCGCAAATTTGCAACACAATTTGGATGTGTTGCAACACATTTCAAAGTGTTGAGGAGTTATTATGATTTCTACACTTAAACTATGCAACACTTCCCATTTAAAGCAACATTATATGTATGCTGGTAAATTTGCAGCATGCTATTTGTGCTGCTAAAATTATAAATGTTGCTAATCAGAATGTTGTTAAATCCCCCAAATGGTGTAGTGTATATATCTAGCTCTAGCTATCACTACAAACTTATTTTCGGACTTCACACCAAACAACAAAGCATTTTTACTACTCCAAATAGACAAGAGAAAAGCAACAAACAAGGGTTTAAACTCATCGGAAAAAACGGTATTGGAGTCAAGAAGATGAACATGAAACCATTCACGAAAGCTGAATGTTAAAAGGAGAACCAGCGCAAATCTGACAAGAAAGGGGCAAAGCACAAGAGCATGTATAACACTTTCATTTTCAGAAGAACATCTAGGGCAAAGGACACTACCAATATGCATCCTAGAATTTTTCACAGTACGAGTAGGCAAAGAATTACGAGCAGTTTTCCATACAAAATGTTGAATTTTATAAGCAACTCTACTTTTGCAAATAGACTTCCCAAGTATGGATCTAAGACCTTTGAGACCCAAATATGCAGATTTAGAACTAAACATGCCATTATTTGAAAGATCTCAAGCCCTCCTTTCAAGAGTGGTTAACCGGCTTAAGGGAATAGAGAAAATCTTCTCAATAGAAGCATTAATATCAAAATGAGTTACTAACATAAAAGAAATCCAAGTTCTGTTAACAAAATCAATAAAATAAGCCACCTTAATTGAAGGATCAAGAAGAATAACAGGGTTAAGAGAGCAAATCCTAAAACATGGATCCATTTACCACATCAAGGATTGATAAACTCCTCGTCTCCCACAATCTGGGAAATAAAAGGTTCAATGAGCTCTTTAATATTGTAAAGGCATCTCGATGTCCAAAAACGAGCCTTAGGACATTGAGCATTCAAGAAATCAAAGTTAGGAAAATATTTGGCTTTTAAGATAGAGTTAAAAAGAGAATCAATCAAGATTAACTAACTTCCAAGCATTTCTGGCTATCATTGTTAGGTTATTTAGCTCAGCCTTACAAAATCCTAAGCCACCTTCAGACTTGGGGGAACACATAGTATCCCAACCAAGAAGTTGGAGTTTCCTATCCTTAGGGTCAAGAGTTTCATTCCACTAGAATTTACAAAGATGAGAGTCCATTTTAGGAATTAAAAAAGCAGCCATTTGGTACAGAGGTGTGGCCTGACCAACATGTTTAACTAAGGAAGTTCTAGCAGCTTGTGATGGAAATTTATTAGTCCAAGAAGCAATCCTAGAACTAGTGGGATGAAGGATACTTACGTGGGTCTGCACTTTGGACCTTTTAAAAACAACAACAGTTCCTAAATATTTTTCACCCAACTCCCTATTTGAATTCCCAAGATATCAACCATTTGATTGCATAAAAGGGGATTTATTTCAGAACTGAACAAGGTACCGGACTTATCAAAGTTGATCTCTTGACCAGAAGCAAGGCAATATTTATGAAGATAATCCTTATTTATGAGTAATCTCTTCAACAAACACTTAAAAAAAAAAAAGGACTATTAGCAAAAGGCAAGTGAGTTATAGTAGAAGCATTTTATGAAATTTAACACCATTAACCTTGCCCTCTCTGGATAACTTGCCAATATAGACAGTCAAAGCTTTAGAACAGAGGATATAAAGGTAAGGGGACAAAAGATGCCCTTCTCTAAGACCTTTCCCAGGCTTAATCAATCTAGAGGGGACACCGTTGAGTACGACAGAATAAGAAACAGAAGAGAGACATTGAATTATAAGCTTGACCCATTGAGAGCAGAGACCCATTTTAGAATTAACCTTTTCAAGAAAGACCAATCCAATTTATCACAGGCTTTGGACATATCAAGCTTAATGGCAGCAAGGTCACCCTTACCTTTGAAATTATTAACACAATAAATAACTTCATGAGCTAACAAAATATCATCGGTTGTACTATTTTTAGGTGTAATGCACTCTTGTTAGGAGTACAATAAGTGTTTCGGGTCTATTAGCTATTTTTTTTAGAAAGAACCTTATAAGAAAAGTTACGTACACCATCTTTGGGAGATCCCTTAATTGATGTTATGGTGGTTCTTACCCAATTTTATTACTGCACATGATTTTAGGGTGTTGAGTTGGGAATGATTCTTGCAGTTATAATCCAAGCTGCTCATTTTCATCTCTGCCTGGATTCCATGACTGTTTGACTTTTACTGAAGACTGAGAATCCTGAGCCACCATGGTGTGCTATCCAAATATGAAGGAGAGTTAGAGAAATGCTGAAAAACATTTGTCTTTGTTAAGATTAGCCATTGTTATAAGGAGAATATAACATGGTTGTTGATTACCTAGCAGGAATTCATCCTAATGAAAACTTTATGTTGGTGGAGAACTCTTGATTTCAAAGAAATTTTAGAAGCTGACAAGGAGGGTAGAGTCTTTGTCAGAATGTAATTTTATGTTTTTTTGTTGTTGTCTTTGGTTTGGATTTCCTTAACCCAGCTTATTGTATCTAAAAAAAATTAAAAAAAAATTACACAAACCAATAGGTCTAAACTGAGAAACAAGTTCAGCCATTAGGTCCTTAGGAATTAGAGCAACGTTGGTATGATTTAGGAATTTAGCAATGTTGCCAGTCCTGAAGCAAATTTGAGTCATATCAATGTCAGCTTCACCGACAATATCACAATGTTTTTGGTAAAAGAGACCAGCAAACCATAAGGACCAGGGGTTTTCTTACCTCCTATTTGAAAAACAACATTTTTATTTCCTCGGGACTTAAGGGGATATTAGGTAAATTATTATCCTCATTAGAAAATTTAATAGAAAAATCTTGAATAATTTATTCGTGGAAAGATTGAGGACTAGAGGAATAGAGGGTTTTAAAATAATTCTAAAAGGACAAACTAATGTTATCTTTATCAGTTAGAGTAACACCATCATTACCCTTAATCCAACTAATAGCATTTCTCTTTCTTCTAAAGAAAGTAATTATATTAAAATAAGAGGTATTTCTATCTCACTCAGTCAACCACATTTCTCTAGACTTGTCTTTTCAAAACAATGCCTCAAGGTTATAAATAAAAACAAGTATGAAATGAAAATCATTAATCATCTGACTATCACTGGGGTTAGAATTCAGACCATTGCAAAGATCATCTCTAGTAGAGGAAATATTAGTTTGGATGTTACCAAAAACAATTTATTTCAATCTATTAGAGCACTATGCTCGGTTGAACCCACTGACGTTGCTATATCAAGTCGGTTGTCAAAGTCAGTTGACCAAAATACAATACTTGATTTAAGTCTACTAAAGTCAGTTTCAGACCCAGGTTAGTTAGGATGTTGAGACTCGGATCAAGTTGACTTGAAGATTGAAGATGGAGCGGAAACGAAGGAATCTACGGGAACTTCTCTAAAGGTTAATATGACCTTGATTCGTTGAATGTCTATTACCTTATCTATCGTTCAAAACATAGTCGAGAATTTAGTATGACAACAGTGAAAAATGAAAGAAGAAAATCCTTCATAAGATTTGATTCGATGATAATCTTGAGTGTGATAATCAAGTTCTACTAGATTAAACTAAGGATATTCGAGATTGTTATTGCATCATTGAGTTAGTATATTCTAAGTTCATTTTTGAAGATACTTCTTTAAACTCATGTTACTAGGTTCACCAACGTTTGATTTTAGGTTCTCCAACCTATGTGAGCAATATACTAAAGGTTCACCAACCTTTGCATTATGGGTTTGCCAACCTATTAAGATTTTCAATCTTAAGGTTCGCCAACCTTTGCAAATAGGTTCGCAAACCTTTAGATTTTAGGTTCGCCAACATTTGAATTTAGGTTCGTGAACCCATAGACTAAAACAATTCTCAAGTTCAAGTTATGGAAACTAGGTTCGCAACCTTTGAATATAGGTTCGCGAACCCAAAGTTGTGACTAAGTCAGAGACGGTTGACCAATGCATGAACTATTATGCTAAGTAATTTAAGACTATTTTAAGCACTCTTCTTCTTTGATTTTGGGGCAATATTTTTACACATATTGGTGGCACTTGTGCCACTATTTTTGGTGTGAAAGAGATCAAGGTTTTCTTTCCTTTATTTGATCAAACTTAATTTTATTAAGTTGTGATCTTGAACTAGGAAACTACTACATTTACCGAATGGTCTTCATTAAGGAAATTCCTTAAGAGAGGCAATTTCACTAATTGGGAAGGACTCCTATGTTTGGTTAGTTCAAGGTTATATTTGTGAGTGTTTTAATTGAGGTAATCACTTGCAAGTTATTATTAGCAATGCTTTGAATTAATTGGAAAGAGGTCATTGTTAGGAAAGAACTATCAAAGGTAACAATTCAATACTTGCAATCGTAGAGAGTTTTTTTTTTCCGTTTTCCAGTGAGACACTTGAATCTCAAGCTAGCTTATCTTAAGCAATTAACTCTCATTGATTCATTATAAATAGAGGAGACACTGTAACGCTACAACTCAATCCCTCACACTTTTGTGTAGCATCGACTAGAAAGACTTCACTTTGGGGATTTGTAAAGCACAAGTTCTAAACCTTTTTTAATTGATATCTTTGTTCTTGTTGATTAGTCCTCTCCTTGTTCGTGAACAAGTTGAGGGACGTGAGATGATCCAAGAATTTTGCTTAGGCATTGTGTTCTCGTAATTACTCTAGTTTTTCTAGACTGACCTTGTTGGTAATATTCGTGGTTAGGCATCTTTTGTAAGTTTAAAGAGAATTAGTATTCCTAATCCGAAAGAACATAACTAGGTATTTCGATCTCTGAGCTCTAAGATTCCGTTCACCAAAGTTAATATCCAAAAGTGGAATCTTGGTTTGTCATCCATGTTGGAGGACGGGTTTGGTGTTTAAAGTCTTCACTGCGGCTGAAGCAACTTCTAGACTTGTCATGGATACATATAGGGTAATCAAGTGCATAGGATCTTGCGAGGTCTAAGAGACGAAAGGAGTGCAACTGCAGATGAATCACTTGGAGGGCAGGTTCGGTCTCAACTACATCCCAGTCCGAAGTATGATTGTAGCCTAGTGTCGTACCGGCTTAATACAATGTGGTGCTCAAAACTTGACTAGGTCCCGGGTTTTTTTCTACTGGATTGCAGTTTCCTTGTTAACAATACTTTGGTGTCTTGCTTTACTTTATTTACGCATTATATTGTTTATCTTTATAATTAAAGTATTGCAAGTGGTATTTGATGTCTACCTAGATAGATTTTCTTGTGAGTTCAGAATATTTTAGTACATACCCTGGCAATACTTGTCTTGTTATAAGATTTCATGAACGGCCAAGTTTTATACTTTTGGAAATTCGGGTCTTAAAAAAGAGATCTATCTAGCTTGATCTTGTGACGTAATCCTCGTGATTGTACAAGAGTTAATTGTCCATCAGGTTGGTGAACGAAATTTGGTGGTGTACCTTGGTATCCCCTCTTTTTCACAATTTTTCAGACCCTTCTTGATAATAGTTACTTTTGCTTTAAGTATGTGAGCAGGGGAACCCAGAACATCTATAGACCAAGCATTAACAACGATATCTCTACAAGAAGGGTCAAGAAAAATATCAGAACATTACGATGCACAAATATATATAGTAAAATTGTTACATTCTTCTTAATCTCTTCATAACATTTAGTAATTTTCTTCTGGAAATTCTCGTTTTCACAAACCTGTTAAAAGCCACCTGCAAACCCAAAAACAGTAACACTATCTTTTTGGTTTTGATGTTTGAACGTAAAAAAAGCTTTCAAAATCAAACAGTTATATTTTCAACCTCGATAAATTTAAAATAGATTAAGAATGTAAGCAAACCAAGTCTCCAAATATATGGAATTGTGCCAATTAGTTTAATTTCATTTGGGACATTCCTTTAAAGGGTGTGACATGCCTTTCATTATGCTCTTTCATTATGCTCTTTCATTTGAGATGTGTCCAGTAAAGGGTGTGACATGAGTCATTACTTTTCATTTGGGGTATGTCCTTTCCTTTTTACCTTTCATGACTTTGAATATGGATCTGACGTGGCAATTGGGAATGATGTGACATATGACATGACACTCTAATTTTTCTCCATATCTGAAATTGAGTATATGGTGGCACAACATAGGATTGGAGGATTCTTCTTTAGTAAAGTAGCATTGATTGATTCAAATATATATGAATCAAATTCAGAATCATTGGACAATATTAGTTTCGGTTTTTCAGGTGTTAATCTGAAATTAGAGATGGATTATTCAAGAAAGATTTTTAACTTGTTAATTTGATACTTTATTATGTAATTTGCAGCCTTGTTTATTTATTTATTTTCCGTTGGTTGTCAATGTACAGGGGAACAAAAGAAATTTAACCTACAAGGCGATAAGCCGACAACCATGGTACGAAAGCAGAAAAGTAGAAATGTCAAAACAGTAATTAGACAAAGAAATGAAGCGGAACCAACAAGCATCCAACCCATAATAAGCAATAATGAAAGCAATGAAGGTGAAGCCCAATAATATTGATGGTGATGAAAACTATGAAAACTTAATCAATAGTATGTTAGCAGATGATGCTTTGTTGAATGGTAGGGAAAATGATGAAAATGTGCAAAACGATCTAAGTGGCCAAGGATTAAATGGTGGTGATAATGAGAATGTGCCACATGAGGTTCAAATTGAAAGTGATGAAGATGAATCCATTAATAGTCATGATCCGGGGAATTAGAAAAATATTAACGATTATTTGAGATACCGTTTGACGAAGAATGGTCCTGTAAAAAGAAACAATGCTAATTTTGTTTTTTATAAAGATGTCGATGGCTGAAGCTTTGAACATCATCACTACAAAAGGTGTATGAGCAATGGAGAAACCGAAGATAAAAGATGGATTTGTTGAATGGTATGGAAAATGATGAAAATGTGCAAGACGAACTAAGTGACCAAGGATTAAATGGTGGTGATAATGAGAATGTGCCGCATGAAGTTCAAATTGAAAGTGATGAAGGTGAAGCCATTAATAGTCATGATCTGGGGAATTCGAAAAATATTAACTATCATTGGAGAGACCGTTTGGTGGAGAATGGTCGTGTAAAAAGAATGTTTTTTGTTTCCTAAAGATGTCGAAGGCTGAAGCTTTGACATCATCACCACAAAAGGTGTATGAGCAATGGAGAAACCGAAGATAGAAGATGGCTTGTGTATTCCAATTTCTCGGATCGAGTGTTTTGTTGTTGTTGCAAATTATTCAAGCAAGTAGGACGCAATATTCAGTTAGATACTAATGGTAGTAGAGTTTGGCAAAATATTTAAGCTAAGATTTCGCATCATGAAACATTTCCTAGGCACTATTCTGCCATTCATAAATGGAAAGAACTTGAAATCAGACTTCACAAGAAAGAAACCATGCATAAGGATATTCATGAACAAATCAAGAGGGAGAATACTAGAAACAAGTCTTAATAAGAATAGTTGTTGTTATTAGGACTCTTGCAAAAAAATAATTTGGCATTTCGTGGAGGAAACGACGAGGATGGGGTAGCAAATAACGGTAATTTCTTAAGCTTTATTGAAATGATTGCAGAATTTGATTTGGTTATGCAAGAACATCTTTGACGCATTAAAGATCATGAAGTTTGTCATCATTATCTTGGTCCCCTAATCTTATATGAACTAATTGCATTATTGGCACGCCAAGTGAAAGATAAGATTGTCAAAAGAATTCAAGATGCAAAAATACTTTTCACTGATACTTGATTGTACTCCTGACGTGAGTAATGAAGAACAAATGTCTCTTGTTATAAGGTGTGTAGATGTTTCCAATCTTCGAACAAAGTTGAGGAGTATTTTTGGAATTTGTAAAGGTGTAAGTCTCAATAGGAAGGGGACTATTTAATAAACTTTAAGAGCTCTTGCAAAACCTATACCTTGGCATTCGTAATGTTAAAGAACAAGCGTACGACAATTGAGCTAGTATGACTGGAAAAAATATAGGGGCGCAAAGGAGACTATTTAAGGTAAATCCTGAGCTTTTTATATGTCATGTGCTTGCCATAGTCAAACCTTGCACTTTGTGTATGACGAGTTCAAGTCCTAGAGTTTTTTCCTTTTTTCAAGTTGTGCAAAATATATGTAGGGGTATAAATCCATCGAACCACGTGTCAACACCGGAAGGCAAGAAGTACTGTAACACTTGCGGTTCGAAGCACTGTATAAATCAAGGAATAGTCACACGACTATGAGTGGTCCAATCAGGGAAACAACACCGAACACCTGTAGTGCAAGAGCCCAGAATCAACAAAGGAGGTGGCAAGGTAGTAATAGTTGTTGAAACGTCAATCAGTTGTCAGATATAAAAATCCGAGACTCGATACAAAGGGAATCATCGAAGAGAAACTTCATATCGAAGATCAAATACCAATGAAGACTCAGCTGCGCACTAGACGGAACTAATCGAAGAAAGAATCACTACCCAGAACTTCGATGAGCGAACCGACTTATTCGACAAAATCTGACACCCACGATCGAGTATTTTGTCTTATTAGCTGCAACGCACTTTGTGCTTCGCACTATATAGCAAGCTCAAATTCAGTTGTAAGGGTTGGAATTTCTGATAAGCCTTGGAGACTTGGGGTAAGACTAGGATCAGCATTACACCTAATCTCCTCAGGTCTTTAAGCTCATATCCACTTAGTGTAATCATCATAACAAATTTTACGATTTGTATGTTAATAATATAAGGTTCACCGCATGTTTTATACTCTAAATGAATATCTTGTTAGCATAATCTCACTCTACTTTCATACACATGATCCTATTTGTTGTCTTTAGGCTATGATTGATCAATGGTTGTGAGGTATAAGGTCTCTAAGAAGATTTTATACCTCTACAGTTTGGCGCTAGAAACAAGGATATTCATAAAATACGCCCTGATTGATCACCAAGTGCATGAAAAAAGCTTGAATCGTTATGCCTTGATGCAATTACTTAATCCCACCAGACTGGGAAAAATCCTACTTGAATAGGAAAATAAACAAAAATTAAAACCTACCAGACTAGGCATTGCAAAGATCTACTTGACTGGGCACAAAGATGAGGTCGATGTAGTCACAAGGGCCCTGTGAACTACATGACACATTACTCTACCCACAGGATACCCCGTTAGCGGTGGGTACTTTGCATCGAAACTACATAGCTAAGAGGCATTTGGACCCACTATCATACGATCATGAAAACCTCCCTGAAGAGGCATTGTGGGAATAATAATGGGATGATCCCCCTACCATTAGGGAGGCAGGATCCCTGAGGCAGTTAACTCGTATACATTCACGGTAATTGCATGCGAGTTACGCTAGCTGATGGCACTTCTTTTAATATATAAATCTCGCCAAGAGGAGGGGCGATCGAGAATCGAAGAGTTGAATTCATGGCCGCGACAGGAGCACAGTACCATGTCTAAGATCCATCTTTGATCGACACTTCCCCATAGTGTTACTTGTACTATCAATGCTTGATTCGATACCTACCATAAGCATCCTGCTCTACTTAGGCAAACCAAGTATCTTCAATATGTACCATAAGCATCTTATATATCCAGGCAAACCAGGTATCTACAACTTCGATATCCTAGCCGGCTTGAGGCGAGGCAAGTAGGAAAAGCCTATAGGACGGGTGATCCGCGACCCCCACTAGCTTGGGTTTTCTGTCTCCCACGTCGAAGTAAGCCCTAGAATTGCACTCTAAGTAACCAAACTAGGAACCTAGAAAATGCAAGGAAAGTATGTGCTCGATCACTTCCCACTCAGATTGGGCATCAAAACAAGTCATGGCAATCATAACAAGAAAACAAAAATGTGTTTAATCGCACCTTACGTCGAATTTACACCAACACAACTTATAAAGATAAATCCAAAAATTTCTTTCATTACACGCATTCAAAATACAAAAGTATCAAAGGTTAGAACCAGAGGTATCATCTACAAAAAATTTGAACGTCTATGCGAAACAACAATTAAATCTGTCCTTTAGGATCTTTGGGGGTCTGGAGAAGTATTCTTTTCCACAGGCACACTGATCGATTTGATGGGATGCTCGATATAATAAACAACTTCGATTGAGGCATCACTCACAGCTGTATCTACAACCTCCTTGCCTTTGGATATCGAAACCATTGACGCATTATCACCATCACTGGTGAGATCCTTCTTACTGGTTACTTCGATATCACCTTTGGGGTCACCTTCAGCATTCTCCTCGAGATCGCCTGAATCACCTTATGAATCTTCACCATCATTCGAATCTTGTTCCTCGGACTCATCTTCGCTTACTACTTTGCGATCCAGACGACTGTCGATAAACTCGCGCAATTAGGCATGAGAAAGCAGCTTCTCGTCACCCTCAAGCTCTCGATCAGAGTCATCCGCACTCATCGCCCTGTAGTCAGCAGGTTCTACTCGAAGGTACCTAAAAATCTCACGACCATGTTTTCGACATGCCTTATTCCTCAAAACAACATTGGTGGCTTCAAAATTTTTCCACAGCTCCCTCAAAGCATCACCCATCTCAAGTTGAGTTTGGAAAACAACAAGGGCATTGATGGGCTTTCTCAAGATATCCTCAACCCTGAGGCGACGACTATGCTCGCTAGCCAAGTCTAGAGCACCTTTCCTCGCTTCTTCTAGGAAGTTCTCCTTAAGCTTCGCTTCCTTTACCAATACAACAGAGGCAGAGTCCCTGTCATATTCAGCTTGTGCGAGCTTATGCCTCAAATCAATTTCGATACATGAAATAAGAAAATACGAGATCAATGCACATTCGAAGAAAAACACAGAAACATCACAATAGGAAAGATAGGATGGAATCCTACTTTCTTTAGTCACCATATAGTCAGTAATCTCTTCTTCATTGGAAATACGGGGTTTCGAAATATTCTTCCTTACATCGACCTTATGATCCCATCCTAATCGAGCCAACTCAATTCTATATTCATTCACCAACTTCGAGAAATGCTCTTTCGAAGCACGAGTTTTGGCAAGATCAAGGTTAGCTTCATTATAACCCCTTTTAAGACCCTCGTTCAACCAACTCATTATTCGTTTTCTTAAGTGCAACATTCTGGACTTTCAATTTCTTCACCTGTGCATCTAAACTTTCAATCAAAACTCGGCCATAGGTACGAATATTTTGATCTTTGCGAGCAGCATCTCGCTCCTAGTCAACCTGTCAACATCAAGTTGATATTGTCGTATATCTTGTAATAGTCGACGATTCTTCTCTTTCTCCTGGTCAAGACTACTCTCGGCAGCAAGCCTCATTTTTCGATGATAATATCGATCGTCTCGAGCATCAGTACGATCCTTAACAGGACGATCAAGTGATCCCGATACCTCTTATCCGATTCATAGGCCACGTTCGTAGGTTTGGGGCTTGCTTGAAATATGTATCAAGATCCAAGTTAGCTCAATGAAGATTTTCCTTCCCTTCACTCAATTCCCCTTTTACATCGATAAAGCAGAGTTCAGGACCCACTAGGAGCTTAACAAAAAATAAAAGAAGCAGAAACGTATCTTTAAGTTTAGAATGCTCAAACCTATGTTTAACTCATTCTTCGCTCTAATGGCTTCTAGTTCGTAGTAGGTAACATCCTCGTGCCTCCTATGCGAATAGTCCAGCAAGCATGCCTTATGATAAAAATCCTGAAATAAGAAACTAAAAGGTTAACGACAACAACACTTGGGAAAAGCAGTAAGACTGAGGCACCCAGGGACCCACCATTTGAAGAAATGTTAAATGTTGTTTCGGAGTCACCCATGGGTTCCGAGGGTCATGCGTATCCTTCAAACATTCCCCTGTAAACATGCGAGCCATCTTTTCACACAGAGTTGGATCGAGAGGACAATTCGCAGGATCATCAACATGAGCATCGAAGTGAGTAGACAACTCTCTAGTACAATCACACAGACCAGGCTTCTCTAGGAGAATTTTCTTAAAATTTTCAGCGGAGTACTATTGTTTGTTTCCGTTCACGAACGTAGGAGTCCCATTAAAATCAAAGCCACCTGGATAAGTGAAAATAATAGGAGAAGCCTTCTGATATGTATCTTCGACTACGGGAGAATCGAATAGTACAATGGTGTCATTCTGGGGATGTATCATAGGAAAAGGATTCGGGGCAGTTTTCTCCAAAGAAATATCAATGTTCACTCCGACAGAGGCAGCAGTAGGGACAACAACAGAGGCAATCGAAATCTCATTCCATTGATCAGAAGCAGAGGCAGGCATCTTCTCAAAATCACCTTCGCCAGTACCAAACTTATCACCCTTCACGTCGATCTT
>JAJJMA010165946.1:0-21500 GCA_023529015.1 Papaver nudicaule | reverse complement strand
GATATATATGAATTAATTGTTGTAAACTAAAAAGCCTACCATTTTTAAAAATAGTATAACGAGCTAACACCTGACTCACTCATCAATATTATTTTCATTAAAACGAACCGCTTCTAGTTATGGCTTGTCAAGTGAAAGACTAGCAACTTCGAGTTCTCATACACTATCAAGTGGATCAAATGCATCTCGACTAACATCTCATATTCTATTTTCTCCTTCGTATAACTTTCATTTTTCGCGAAATAAGACGAAGATTGATATGAACAAACATTAAATCCTTACCACGTTGGGGTTCAATCTTATATCTCCTCAGCCCATTGATAAAATAATACATACTCCAATTCCTCTCTGAACAGGACGAAAAGCATGGATGTTCAAGAAGCTTTAAAGCTAAGTTTTGTAGGACAGGAGCTGAAGCACCATTATATAACCACCAAGTCTTTAGATCCAAAACTCCCTTATCTTGCAAGGAATCAAAAATACTAAACGGATTTTTAGCTCCGGAAAAGCTAGCATACTCGTGAATTATGTCGATCTTCCAAATTCGGAAAATGATTTTTTAAATTATATGAAGTATCCCCTCCCATGTATCCGAGATGTATTCCCAAAGTAACCCCTATCCTTTTGGTAATTAAAAAAGAGGGATATGTCAAATGGAGTATCCGATACGTATTCCAAGGTATCACCAAGTATTTAAACGAGATAAGGCGCCGATACGGATACGGCAACCATTTTGAAGTATTCGTGCTTCATAGGCTGAGCTAGCTACCCGTTATTATGCTTTATTAATCTGAAGAGAGAGAATTACAAGAATTAGATGGAAGCCTAGCAACAAGATGGCATTTTTGACTGCACACCTCATTTAGAAATGCACTTAAACAACATTGTACAAGTTCCTCGATTAACTAAAAATGTTTTCTCTTTCCTCCGAGTTTTTCCTCTGCAAGTCGGGAGAAACTGAGCCACACTGAGACAACAAAATCCAGCCATGTTCTTCACCGATCATCTTTACATGTATAACCTTGGTCTACAGCTTGATATAACTCAGGCTTTTGACACCTTTAGCTGGAACTTTGTCATTGAGGAGTTTAGAAGATATGGTTTTTCAAAATCATGGTATTCTTGGATTTTTTGTATTCTTCAATCGGCTAGAATTTCGGTTATGGTAAATGGGAGTCCAGAGGGATTATTTACTATTGATAGAGGCTTGAGACAAGGTGATCCATTGTCATCTTTCATTTTTGTTCTCATTGAGGATGTCCTAAATAGGAACATTACGAAGCTCTTCGGGGAAGGTAAGCTGTCTTATATGGTGACTTGAAAAGGTATTTCTCCTACCCATTTATTATTTGCGGATGATATTATGATTTTTTGCAAGGGTAATATGAAAAGCTTGCATAATCTTGTAAACTTGCTTGAAAAATATCGACTTGCTTCGGGTCAAACTGTTAGTAGGTATAAAAGCAAGATTTATTATGGTGGTGTCTCTCTTGGCAGAAGAAGAGCAATTGTGGACTTCCTTGGTATGGGTTTGGTCTATTTTCCTGATAGATACTTGGGGGTGAAGATTATGCCAGGTGTTCTGAAATATAATCACATTAGCAATGTGGTTGATAAGATTAAGAACTAATTGGTTGGTTGGAAGGGTACGCTTTTATCTTTTCAAGATAGGGTGGTTCTGGTTAAATCGGTGATTGCAAGTTATTCTCTTCATAATATGGTTGTTTATAAATGGCCTCAGAAGTTTATTCGGCAGTGTGAAAGGGGCCAAAGGGCAATTGCTAATTTAATATGGACGGATGATTCCCTTGTTAGTAGAGCTTGTGTTCTGGCATATGACAAGATTTGTTGTCCCTATTCTGAAGGGGGACTAGGTGTTACTAGAATGGGTATCATGAATAAGGCCATGTTGATGAAACTTTGGTGGAATATCAGAAATTCCGACAAAGTTTGGGCTAAATATTTCTTGAAGAGAAATGTGGCACTTGTGGACTATCAAACAAAATCCTTTATTCTCCGTGGTGTTCGTATGGTTTATAAGTTGGTTGATAACAATTAGTCACTTTAATAGGGGATGGTCGTTCTACATATCTATATTCTTGATATGTGGTGTGCAGATTTTAGCTTAGCTGAGTTTTGCCATATTCCAGACTCATAACGCAGTAAATTCACCTCTAGGGTGAGTGATTTGATAGTTAACAATCTGATGATATACCTCAAAGTATTCGTATGCTTTTGACAAATGCAGGAGTTGATATTGGACAGCTACCTATCCCAATGGGTGGTGCAGATCTGACGGTGTGGAAGCCTGACGACAAAGGTAAATTCTCGGTTGCTTCGGCCAGAAATTTAATTCACAAGAGGTTTCACCCATTTATATGTGCGAATTTGTAACAGAGAAAAGAGATTCACCCATCTCTTAGTGCTCAGAACTGGAAGACACAAAGAAACGTGTGTGCAACAATGGATAGAATTCAGCAACGCTTTAGAATTCAGTTGCCAAATTGGTGTTGTGTTTGTAAGCATGAAGAGGAGAGTCTGGAACACACAATCTGGTTGTGTGATTTTGCAAAGGATATTTGGGATTGGATTGGTGAAATCTTTAACATTCAACAAGTTTACAATCTGGCGGAGTGTTACAGTCTAGAGATTGCTAGAGATTCGAACTCAGGTGTCATTGGTGCAATGTCGATGGGCTTGGGTGTTGAAACTAACTTCATGGCGGAGATTTATGGAATTCTGGCTGGTTTAGAATGGGCAACACAGTGGGGCATTAAGAAGATTCAGATACATTCAGATTCAATGGGTGCCATCCAATTATTCACCTCTAATTATATCCCATGGACTGTTTTAAATAGATGGTATGCTATTAAGGCCTTTTATGATCAAATTCCTTTTGTGCACACTTACGGAGTAGCAAACTTTGCAGCAGAGAATATGGCAAAGAGTGGTTGTGATCTACAAGTTGGAGTGGTTACCAATTACACTGGTAGGCCTGATTTTTTAGTTGCCATTGAGACACCTAATGTAACTTATTATCATTTTTGTTGGCTTTCAAGTTTTGGGGGGTATGCCCTCTTTTCTTGAAAGCTTTTCTATGTAAGATAACCATATAATTTTTCGTTTATTAATACAATTTGGGTCTTAATGAAGAAAAAAAATCCTTAAGTGTCTAATCTAATGCTCTCACAAGATAAATCTGGTCTTATTTTGTGTTAGCAATTGGTTTTTCCATCGTTCGATTCTTAAATTGAAGTTTGTAATCAGTTTATTTGTTATTCAAAAACCATTTTTAACCCAACAGCATAAGAGTCGTAATTCCTAAAATTGATATAGTTGTTCAACCGTACCCATTAACCACCCCCGCCTGTTAGTTGAAGATCACTAAGGTTTCAATCTGAATCAAGTTTTGCATGCAATTTTTGGGTTTGATTTTGATTTTTCTTGTTGATTGATTCCCAATTGTTTGGCTATGGGAAAGAAGAAAAAGAAGAAGAAGGAAAAGAAAAAAATTATTATTTTAGTTTGTATGTGTTTTTGTGTCGTGTAATATGTTTTATTTTCACTGTGTTTGTGTGTTTGAGTCATGTTAGTCTTGTGTGTATCTGGTACTGTGTTTATGGTTGGCAAGTGTTTGTAGTAATGTTAGTGGATATGACATATAGATGTGTTAGGTGGTCTTTTTGTGTCTCTTGAGTCCATTTTGCAAATAGTCCTTGCTTGTATTTGTAGAATGTCTATTGGGTATTTCTGGTTTAAATTCAGGGGAGGAGCAAGTCTGGATAATAATATGTTGAGTCTTGTCTGCAAACAATTCCTTCAGGTGTTTGTAGGAATGTCTGTCTTGTTTTCCCGTTTCACACTTTGTCCAGGTTCAAATAATTAGTCTTGTGTGTTAGATTTCTACTAGTAGCAGTTTTAGGGATCAACATCTGCTTCAATCAACGTCAACAAAGTTCACTGTCGACTAATTCAACAAAGCATCAACTTCAACAACTTCTCTCAGCATAGGCAGCAGGATGCACAGATACGGTCGATCTTGGTTGGAACTCTCAATAGTTGGTCTCAACATCGTCAGCAGTTTCCACACTACTTCAACTACATTGAGCCTATCGGGAGAGGGGAAAAGTACACAAACAGTATATGGCAGTAAGGATAACTTCCAAAGCAATAGTTGTTTGGCATCACAGTTTGAGTTTGAAAAAGCGGGGATACCTAGATATACCACCAACTTTTTGTTTTCGTGAACCTAGTTGATTATAGTTGTTTGAACGATCTCACAAATCAATATTCAAACAACAACCTGAGTATAGTTCAAAGAACCGAACCCTAACAAGAACGTAGTTCTTGTAGATCTCAATAGAGATAGATTCACTCAAAGGTTATGAATCAACAAACTTGCAATTACTTATATTATATAGATCAGAGACAATATAATGCGGAAGAAAAAAGTAATGCAAGACACCAAAATTTTGTTAACGAGGAAACTGCAAACCTAGCAGAAAAACCCCGGGACCTCGTCCAGATGTGAACACTCTTAGTATGAACGGTATACAGACGCTAGCCTACTCTCAGACTTCAGACTGGACTGTATCGAGACTGAATTCGCCCTACAAGCAACTCAGCTACCAATGTGCTCCTACGTCTCTTGGCTCCCGAAGAAACCTACGTACTTGATTCCCCTAGCTGACGTCCTTTACAGGCCTAGGAGTTGCTCCACTTCACTTCGTGAAGACTAGCGCTACCCTGCCTCTAACAGGACGCCTAAAAGTATCCAAGTAATCAAACAAGAATACGATTGTGATTTCCTTTAGACTTAAAGTCAAGGTTAATGGAAATCGATATGTTGAATAGGGCTTATTGATCTAGCCTAATCAACTTTACCTCCAAACGCGTGACGAACTTAGTATGAAACCTAGTTCGTGAATATACGTTGGGAACTTCTAGGGTTTACGATACAAGATCTACCTTACGAAGTTTCTATCAAATCTTGGTCGTGATAAGATTGAAAATATTCAATCGACCCAAGATACAAGATGGAATTTTACTTCCGACTTGTGCTTCACGATCCTCAAGTAAAGTCTTTCAATAGTCGTAGTCCAAAAGGACTTCGAGATGACGACCAACCTTTATGCAAGGATACACTTATGTGTAGAGGATTGAGATTGTATCTTGCAGAAGGTCATCTATTTATAGTGATCACCAAGGGAGGCTTTGCTTAAAGTTTAAGCAACCTTGAGTAGGGCTCAAGTAAGTTCCGGACCTAAGAAGGTCCATAACTTGATTATCCATTCTCAATATTCTATGAGCTTTGGACTAAGCCAAAAGTTAAAGAAGACTCAACCTTGTTTGAAGGTTCGCGACTTCTGGTCTAATTCTTGTTTGGACATCGCTTTGCGACTTCTAGTCCAAATACTTAGTTTGAACATCGCTTGGATTAAGTTGTTGAATTCCATGGGCCAAGTAATGACGAGTCCGAGAACTAATCATGCCTAGACCGAAAACTTCAATGATATGAAAGTTTGGAAGTTTTCTCATGGCTTATATGTACGCGTTCATGAACGCGTTCATAGAGTAGTTAATAGAGTTCGGGAGAATTCAGGAACTTGTATGTACGCGTTCATGAACGCGTTCATACAGACTTTTGCTCGTTCTCTGAAATGCCATACAAACACATGTACGCGTTCATGTACGCGTTCACCGTTGTGGTATATTTCAAGAGAGAATCCAACATACTCTACCTATACAAATTATCACGAGTGTGACAAATGCAGAGGCGAAAATCCTAAAATACCTTCTCATCATATAAACAACATCATAGACTATTGGTATGATAGAAATGGTAAATACGATACGGAAAGGAAAAACTTTTCTAACCTTTAGCGAGGACGTTATGATTTATCAAGTAGTAAGCTTCGGTCTTCGTCTTCATCAGTCTTCGTCTCGATTACCTAAAACTATCCTAGTCCGAGGTTGTAGAGTAAACTTATCAAGGATTGTGTTTTTTTCTCATAAACTTGACAACTGACTTGAGATAGCAATATCAGTGGGTTCAACCGAGCAATGCTCTAACAATCTCCCCCTTTGTCAATTTTAGTGACAAAAACCAATCTTACATATGGATTCAAAAAGTAAAATCTTTTAGCCCTAACCATAATGTACTTGATCTTCTTGTAATCTTCAACGTCTTCAGATATGAGTGTTTCTGCAAGTGATGATTCAAGGTAGAGATAACAAACTCAAAGTCACCGCACATCTTGGTTTCTAGAAGGACATAGTCCAACAAGAGTTTGTTATGCAATTGAGTAGTATGTAAAACTTGTAAGCATATTGCATCGATGCTTCAAGATACTACACAATTTGATATGTTCTCCCCCTTACTCAACACCTAACTTTTGCTTTCATATGACAAGCACGTCGATTTTACTCCCCCTATGACAATGTCGTAGACACTTGTCGTAGTAGATAGAAAGATTTTACTCCCCCTTACTACAAGATTTCCCCCCTTTTGTCATAAAAATAGACAAAGAAAAGAAATATAGGAATCCTCATAAAATCGCAATAATTAATGTAAAAGGTAAACATACCTGAAACGAGAGATAAAAAGATGCAATTCTCTCGTAGATTCCACAACCGCACTCCCCAAAAAGATATTACCATGAAGCACAAGTTCAAAAGAACTCTCCCCCATAATGTGTCATTCCATAAGGAACAACGCGACGTCCTTCCCAAGCAAGGATTTGGAATAAATTCTTGGGTACATTTTTCATAAGTGAAATTGTAGATGTGTTTTTTCTTTCCTAACCAGTTACGATCAAATAAGAATTGAAGGTTTAATCTTCCTACTTTCTCAGAGAGTTTCGGTCAACCATCGCCTTTAGAAAAAACATTAGGTTACCCCTTCCTAGTGGTTGTAAGACTAAGAATTAAAGGTACAACATTTAATCCAGCGGAGTTCAACATTGTAGTCTACGAGGTACCTTATTATCGAAAATCGTCTCCCCTTAGGCATAAGAGTCAGAAGCATGGATTTTGATAATCTTTCATGAACTGCTTTACCCGAACGGGTGGTATGGCTAAAAAAGCAAGTTCACGGATTTGCAATACATTCATAAAGATAATCAATTAAGAACAAGCATTGCAATCATCAATTAAGATTTTAATTTAATAACCTCGATTAATTGATGAAAACTAGGTAATGCAATTTAAGCAAATCACTCATAAAATTTATAGCCAAGATGACTTAGGCAAGAATGCCTTTTATTCTTGAACAAAGATTTTTTCTCATCTAGATAATGTAAAGAAAAAAGTTTATTCTTCAGTTACCTCCTTCTCTGGTTCTTCATAGGTAGTCCAGTCTTGTTCAATAGCAGCTACTCTTGAGGTGAGGTCAGTGATGAGATTGGTAAGTTTGTTAAACTCCTTGCTTAAACTTAAAACGTGTTCAAGAACAACGTCAAGTTTCATATCGGATGCCTTTCTTTTTTCTTCGGAGATGCATGGAATTGAGCATTGAGAAGATAATGCTTTATTCTCTTGTGTCAATTTGAATCTTTTTACAGGAAGGAAGAATGACAGTCCATGTGTTGTCGTTCATCTTGCAGTTTCAGTTCTAAGGAGAAAAGAATTCCTTCTTTTGGACTGATTGAATAACCCTTCCTACTTTACCTTATATAAGGTTCAGACACAGAGTTTAGGATTTTCAAGGGACAGGTTTTGCGTTCATGACAAGTTGCGAACGTCCTTTAAACAACAGTTTTTTGTTGAGGTAAAAAATGACATTTTTAAGCATAGTGTGACCACAAGGGTACATCTCATACGACAAATTTTTTACCTCAAGTAATAAGTTTAAAATGTCAACAATATGATTATTAGAGCATATATTCCTTTTGGCTTTCTTATAGTGATTCTCATGGATCTTGTTCTCGACTCTTGCCTTAGCAGCCAGAGGCAGAGGGAATTCTAGAAGTAGCACAAAAGATGTTGGCATCCACATCGAGTCATTACATTTTGGACTCTTTTAATATGATGTGATAGCACCTTTATATTATAAAGTCTTGTTTCGGCTCACTGCAATTCAGGAGGCATAAGATAGGTGTTGTAAGACAATTATGATGACAACATTGGCGATTATAAACCATCAGGACAAAGGATCACATAATCCTTTGAGCGTGGGCACATCTCTTTTGGAGATCATTGCTCAACAAATGTAAGAGATGATAGATTATTGTCTTATATAGATAATAAGTAAATATTTGTTTATGCACTATCAAAAAAAAACTTTTATACAGAATCATATTTTAGACTTTTTCTCGCTACAAGGATTACCAATAGCGAGAGTCCTGTCTCTTATTGAGAAGGGGACACTAAGGTCATGTCTATAGGACTTCTTGAACTTCTCTTCTTTCTTTTAGAAGGGATCCACGAGTTGTTAGTAGAGGACATACCTGGTTGATCAGTCTTTTGAATCATGTCTGATAGATTCGTCTCCATGGAATGAATAATTATTTTGCAATTTGAAAGAGACATGTTAATATTTTTCTGAAAACCAGTGTTGACAGGCTTTTTATCCTCTATGATCTGTCTAACATGCCTTTTCTCAACCCATTTCTTTATAGTCTTAGGTCAGGAAGGTTTTTTAACAGAAGCAATAACTGTAGGTCGAGATCCAAGATCACGAGGGGGTCTCATGTGAGACAACTTCTTTAGAGAAGTTCTACAATTATTCACTTTTTTCACTTTTGGAGAAGACCCCTTTTGAAGTAGACAGACTATCTAATTTGTTCCTGAGTACAAGGTTATCTTCTCTCAACTGTTGAGTTTCAATGTTATGAAGATACATTATATACTAGACAGAGAATGTCTTTCAAAGTTCTGAATACGAGACTCAAGGTTTGACAACTCAAGCATGAATTGTTCCATGTCTGCTTTATGTTCAATCCGTTCTTTTTCAAGATCTTTTTTAAGCAGAGTGATTTTTTCTGTCAAGAGACAGATTTGCTTATCTTGATGGGTATCATCATGTTGAGTACTTAATGATAAGCAAGATGAATGCATACAGAGATCCTTATGTAATGGAGTGAGCCCCAAGCGTTCCTCTTCTGGACAGTATAGAGTCGCGTTGAAGGCTTTCAATTTATCACAGTAGTCTTTGTTAGGGCAATCAGGAGAGATATGTCCATAACCTAGACATTTGAAGCATTGTGGTAAATCCTCTATATTTTCCCAATTCTTTTTTTTGTTGTGAGAAGAAAAAGTACGTGGGTTCCTTTTCTTTCTTAACAATTGAGAGACGAGAGAAAGTAGTTTTTGTTCCTCATCATTCAATTCAGAATCAGGATTTTTATCAAGAGGTGTCTCAGGGGTCTGAGCCTTTAGGGATATGACTTTACTTTGATGCTCATAATGAAAGATTTTTAGTTTAGAAACCAAATCACCTCTTGATATGTCATATCCATGTTTTTCTTGGATGACATGTTTTTTTGAATCATATCTGGGAGGAAGGGACCTTAGAATTTTTCGTACAATATCTCTTTCTTCGATAGTTTTCCCTAGTGATAGAGAGGCGTTCACGACTTCAGAGAGCTTGTGCTCAAATTCTGTAAAGGTATCTTCATCAGACATTCGGAGATTTCAGACATGAGATTTTGAAGTCTTGCTTCTTTCTCCACAGTATTACCTTCGTATACTGTTTTCAAAATATCCCAAGCATCTTTAGCAAATTCACATGTTTCCACATGATGATGCAGATCGGGAGTTATGGCGTGAATGATGGCGTTAAGCGCATCAGCTTCAAGTTTAGCTTTCGCTCTGTCGTTTTCGTCATACTCGCCTGGTTTCTTATTGCGAGTAATAGCAGCATCACCTTCTCCTATAGTAAGAGTAGGTGGTGTGTATCCATCAATCATGTAGACCCAGCTGTCAAAGTCTCCAGATTGTAGAAATGACCGCATAGCTGATTTCCACCATATATAATTTGTGCCATCAAAGACTGGTGGAACATGTACATTCGCAGAATGTGTGTTCATAGTTCACGAAAGCGTCAAACACAGACAGTTACGTCCTTAACAAGGTGTTTGCCGGCTCTGATACCAACTGAAAAAGCGGGGATACCGAGATATACCACCAACTTTTTGTTTTCGTGAACCTAGTTGATTATATTTGTTTGAACGATCTCACAAATCAATATTCAAACAACAACCTGAGTATAGTTCAAAGAACCGAACCCTAACAAGAACGTAGTTCTTGTAGATCTCAATAGAGATGGATTCACTCAAAGGTTATGAATCAATAAACTTGCAATTACTTCTATTATATAGATCAGAGACAATATAATGCGGAAGGGAAAAGTAATGCAAGATACCAGAATTTTGTTAACGAGGAAACTGCAAACCTAGCAGAAAACCCTGGGACCTCGTTCAGATATGAACACCCTTAGTATGAACGGTATACAGACGCTAGCCTACTCTCAGACTTCGGATTGGACTGTATCGAGACTGAATTCGCCCTACAAGCAACTCAACTACCAATGTGCTCCTATGTCTCTTGGCTCCCGAAGAAACCTACGTACTTGATTCCCCTAGCTGACGTCCTTTACAGGCCTATGAGTTTCTCCAGTTCCCTTCGTGAAGACTAGCGCTACCCTTCCTCTAACAGGACGCCTAAAAGTATCCAAGTAATCAAACAAGAATACGATTGTGATTTCCTTTAGACTTAAAGTCAAGGTTAATGGAAATCGATATGTTGAATAGGGCTTATTGATCTAGCCTAATCAACTTTACCTCTAAATGCGTGACGAACTTAGTATGAAACCTAGTTCGTGAATATGCGTTGGGAACTTCTAGGGTTTACGATACAAGATCTACCTAACGAAGTTTCTATCAAATCTTGGTCATGATAAGATTGAAAATATTCAATCGACCCAAGATACAGGATGGAATTTTACTTCCGACCTGTGCTTCCTCAAGTGAAGTCTTTCAATAGTCGTAGTCCAAAAGGACTTCGAGATAACGACCAACCTTTATGCAAGGATACACAGTTGTGTAGAGGATTGAAATTGTATCTTGCACAAGGTCATCTATTTATACTGATCACCAAGGGAGGCTTTGCTTAAAGTTTAAGCAACCTTGAGTAGGGATCAAGTAAGTTCCGGAACTAAGAAGGTCCATAACTTGATTACCCATTCTCAATCTTCTATGAACTTACTAAGCCAAAAGTTAAAGAAAACTCAACCTTGTTTGAAGGTTCGCGACTTCTGGTCCAATTCTTGTTTGGACATCGCTTTGCGACTTTTGGTCCAAATACTTAGTTTGAACATCGTTTTGATTAAGTTGATGAATTCCATGGGCCAAGTAATGACGAGTCCGAGAACTAATCATGCGTAGACCGAAAACTTCAATGATATGAAAGTTTGGAAGTTTTCTCATGGCTTATATGTACGCGTTCATGAACGCGTTAGAATTCAGGAACTTGTATGTACGCGTTCATGAACGCGTTCATACAGACTTTTGCTCGTTCTCTGAAATGCCATACAAACACATGTACGCGTTCACCGTTGTGGTCTATTTCAAGAGACAATCCAACATACTCTACCTATACAAATTATCACGAGTGTGACAAATGCAAAGGAGAAAATCCTAAAATACCTTCGGATCATATAAACAACATCATAGACTATTGGTATGATAGAAATGGTAAATACGATACGGAAAGGAAAAACCTTTCTAACCTTTAGCGAGGACGTTATGATTTATCAAGTAGTAAGCTTCGGTCTTCGTCTTCATCAGTCTTTGTCTCGATTACCTAAAATTATCCTAGTCCGAGGTTGTAGAGTAAACTTATCAAGGATTGTGTTTTTGTCTCATAAACTTGACAACTGACTTGAGATAGCAATATTAGTGGGTTCAACCGAGCAATGCTCTAATAGATTGTCACTCAGTGGGCTACTTCGGTATTCCTCAGCCGAAGTACCCATTTCAAAAAAACACCTCTCAATTGGGAGGTCACTTTGATGGGATTTAAACCCTTTTGTCATATGTCTTCTACTACCTGTTTTTACCTGGAAAAACAATGCACCGTCTCTGGGTACTTTCGTAGTGCTCGAGATCAAAGTCGAAAAAGACGGGCCTAAACCAAGTCAATGGCCGTTCACGTCTTGCTTCGGTCACAAAGAGGATAGAGGTTGATCTAGGGAGGGAAACAGCGAAGAAACTTGAGATCAGGTTGAGAATGTGTTTTGGGTGTAAGAGTTCAAGATCTCCATCCTGAAGGTGACTGGAATCTCCAAGGCTAGAAGTGGGTTGGATACTCAGGTCTGTTTGCTCTGAGGTTCTGGTGTTTTTCCGTATTCTAGTTGTTCTGCCTTGGAAGATAGAGGAAGCCTCTATTTATAGTGTTGAACTCACCCTGATCTCTCGACAGAGAAGGTGGAAGTCGTGGAAGAGTGGGGGACTGGAGGACAAGAGTTGTTCTCGGTAACTGCTAGGATCGTGTAGATCATGTCCACTCAGCGCCACTTTCTCGTAACTATCCATCATCTCTATCAGTTTCTTTCAACTATCATAGACCGCCAGACCAATACCCCTAAAGATATCCCCCCGTGATGTTTTGATATCTCGAGTGATGCGCAGGTATTTCGTAGTTGTGTTGAGTTTGAGTAGTGTCGTGTGACTATGATGTCGTGTCCAGCGTGAGTGTGGCGCTTTTGAGACGTGCATAGTGGGAGTATAGGAGTGGCCTTGGCCGTTGGCCAAGGCCAGGAACTCTTGGCACCATGGATATGGCGCATGTAGGGTAGCACCTTAGCCTTGGGCCAAGGTTGAGTTTTCATGGCGCCATAGTCCAAGAGGCTACGGCCTTGGCCTTTGGCCAAGGCCAACTTCTATAGCGCTATAGCGCTGCAATTCTTATGGCGCCATGGCTCCTGGCGCCACGGCTTTGGCCTTTGGCCAAGGCCAATTTCCATAGCGCCATGGCGCAAACTTCATGGCGCCATGATATATGGCGCCACGGCCAAGGCCAACCTTGTTGCAGCTGGTGCGTTCCGGCTACGCTACTTTGGTTATGGTGCACGTGCTTGCGCTATAGCGTACTTGAAGTCATGGCGTGCTTATCCATGGTATGTTAGACCATCCTGAGTTTAGAGTGTGGTCTGCTTAAGCCTGTTTAGGCTGTTGTATGCCTCTCAGAGAGCTCTGGACAGGCCTAGAGCTTCGGTGTTTCTGAGGTTTTCAATTGAGACTCGGTTGTTGAGTCACATTTTGAGAGGAAATCCATGAGGATGCGTCTCTGTTAACTCTTCACCATGTACCATTGAGCAATCTAGTTCAGATATCGAGGAATTCTGGGCGATGTCGATATGAAGCAGATCAATGGGTTTATGTGCTGGTGAGATTATTGGTACTGCACTATGATATCATCCTCTCGACCGGGAGTTATAAGAGAGAACTCATAAAGAGTACATTCAGCTCGTAGAATAGGTTGCATTCTGAGCTATAGAGATGTGCCTGAATAGGCGATTGCCTCTAGGTAAGGCGTAGTTAGAGAGGAGTTTTACGATTTTGTCCCTCTCCCATTTTTCACCATCTACATTAAGTCCCCTGGTTAGTGTGGAACAATAATGTTTCATACTAAGCACTCAGATGGTGATAGCAACCCTAGAAGTCTCAGTCTCTTAAAAACAATTTTTTTTAGCAAAGATGTATGAAGGACTAGGTCTTAGTGTTAATGACCCGAGAATCGAGAGCAAGCTTGTGCGTAAAAAAAAATGTAGCATGTACACGTGAGTATGGATGAGGGGATGAGAGGGAGTGGCCATGGCGCCATGGGATGTGGCGCGGACACCTCGGGACCTCGTCCAGATTGAACACCGCATAGTACAAAATGTCTACAAACACTAGCCTACTATCTGACTTCGGTCTGGGATGTAGCAAAGACCAAGTCTAGCCTTCCAAGCGAACTGGCTACTGTCGCACTCCTTACATCTCTAGATCCCCCACAGATCGTCACACACTTGATTCCCCTAGCTGACGTCCTTTACAGACCTAGGAGTTGCTTTAACCGCTGTTAAAGGCTTGGATCAATAATTTCGGCTTTGCAACCTCAATTATTAACTGTATGTTTGAAGTGTCCTCTATCAGTTTGACATACACAAAGTGACTTCCTTCGGATTGCTCCAGGTCATACGAAAATCTACTTACAAGCGGGGGCTGACAAGTAAACCGAGTAAACTATGCCCAACTTGTTTCTACCTCAGTTGTAAAAAGAATCACTTAAGAAACTTATACAACTGGAGCTAACTAGGTCTTACAACACCGAGTGCAGTCGTGCGTTGCTTCCTTTCAACCCTGTGTGTGACGTATCAGTTCTTGAATGGCCTTATATCAGAAGAGAAGGACCATAGAATAGACAATAACGTGATCAGGTTACTAAGGTTACAGGTTAATCCGATTTCAACTACTAAGGTCTCAATCTCCTACATGTGCTTCCTAACTCTCAAGAGAAGTCTTTATAGTCGTTAGGTAATTCCCACAGAGGAACTGCTACCTAATAGATGATGACTATACCACAACAAGCTTTCACCTAAGTGAAAAGAGATTACAATCAATTCCACAGAGAAACTTCATGTATGCTTGATGCTTGTGTTTTTTCGTCCTGAAACCCTCTATTTATAGCATTCAATAAAATAGGTTGCTTAGGAATAAAGCAACTAGTTACTTGTCCCACAAGTTTGGGAAACCCTAACTTGCAAACTAAACATTTATCTGCCAAGTGGTTTATTAGCTCTTAACCACTTCAAGATAGAAATCCAACAGATTAGAGATAATATTTATCTTATTGACTCATTGAAATTCGTTAGATGGACCATAGAAGATATTTTCGTGATAACCAAGTCCAACTAAGAGATAAAGGAGTCAGAGTTTAACCCGTGTGAAATTCCAGAAGAATATCCACGTGGATGGTTCGGGAACCGCCCTTCCTAAGTCATTGTTCACGAACCGCTTTGGGAACCGTCGTTACTTAGAATTAGGGTTTAACTGGATCCACTGGAAGTTCTGGGCTGGGCCAGTACTTAGACGTGTTATACGCCCTCAGCTATAATCCACTAGACTCTTGCTCAAGAGTACTCCTTTAGATTCACCCATACCCAACAAGTGATTTGCAAGAAAACCATTGCTATGGAAAGATGGTATCGAATCTATCACATGCATTCTTGTAACCTTAGTATTCGTGGGAAGAAATACCAACATAACACATGGTCATGTAGACAAGAACACGATCTCAATCGCTATTAGTATCTCTACTAAAGTAGACGACTATTTCGAAAGATAGAATAAGTAGAATAGAAGAATTTCCATAAAAGTCATAACTCCTACTAACCTTTTGTCGATGAAGAATAATTGATGTCTTCTTTGTCTTCACATTCTTCATTTTCAAGGTCTCTACTACTTTGTCTATATTTCAATTCCGAAATCTAAACTCTAGTAGGCTAAATCAAGATTGTGTTTTGACACCTAAAACTGACGACTAGCTTGACATACCAACGCTAGTGGGTTTGACCGGACAATGCCCTAACACCTTCTTCCTCAACTAGAACTAATGTTACTGCCGAAAAAGAAAAAGGATTGCTGAAAGAACCAACCATGGAAGAACTAGACAAACTCGCTAACAGTCAAATTAAGATGTCCGATGCCCAGATTGAAGTCTTGGCTTACCTCAAGACTCGAACGACGCAATTATCATCTTTTTCTTCACAAGCCAAAGGAACTCCCAAAGTTGTTGTTGGTGTTAACTTTGATGTGATCCACATCCGCGAAGTAATTTCTACTCAAGTGGAGCACCAACAAGAAAGAGAAGAACGACCAAGATAAGTCATTGCTGATGATTTGGATAGGATGTTGCAAAATCGAGAAAGAGAGACGGCACTGCCCTTCCATCAAAATCGACCCCCATATCCGTCTGAAGTACAGAGAATCCCTCTCCCAAAAGGATATATTTCTCCCTCATTTTCATTATAAGATGGAACCGGGAATGCTCGTGAACACATCTCATGTTTTCTGGAATCCCTGGGAGAACACGAGTACAATCATGTTGTAACTTAAAGAATTCTCGAAGTCTCTTACCGGAAGAGCCTACACTCGGTACAACAATTTCTCCCCGAACAACATTGATACTTGAAGCGAAATGGTAAACGCATTCTACCGCAAATACTCTTTTGTATCTGAACAAGTAACATTGTCAGATTTAGGCAGGATATTCCAAATAAAAGTTTCAGAATCCAAGCTCTCGATTGTCATGATCTAAACGTAACAGAATTACAATTAGTAGAACTCTGCATCAACGGAATGATACTTGTTTAGCGGCCTAAACCTTTAGGGAATGAAGAAGCTCGTAATACCCGTAGCAACATAAGGCTAATCAACGAGCAATACAAAAATCTACCTTCTATGAGTGCAATCAGCAAGGGAGGTAAGAAGAAAGGTCCATCTGCAGAAATGACACATCCCAAGCGCACGACCTTAAATTCGTCTCCAAAGAATTCGAATAGGAATATGGCTCAGAATGGTCCACAACAAAAACAACAAGAAGTGCGATAGCTAAATCCTAAGCGGCAAGTCCCAGACTATCCGTTTTCGATGGAAGAAGTACTAGAATTATTTGACACCTGGATCCAAGACGCAACAATTGAGTTACCCCCAGTTCGACAACTCCCGAAATCTGACAAAGTAATAATCCCTAAGTATTGTAGTTTTCACAGAATGGTCAGCCATCCCTCTAGCGAATGTTTTGGCCTCAAGTGTATTTTCCAAGCTACGGTGGAATCTGGTGAGTTACACTTGGGAAATGAGGGTGTATATCAGAATCATCTTCCCTTCCTGTTCGAACTTTCACCATTCCTGGAGAGCCAATAAACGAAATAGTTGAAGGAATAATGTATTAGTTAGTGAAACTCTTTGCCTCTCAAAATCTCAACGTAAAGATATGTTCGCTGCTCTGAATTTGGTGGTATCGGGTCAACGAATGCCTTGCAGAAAACTAACAGGCGATCAACGCTGGCACAAGAGGAATTGAACTCAATTAAAAATGACGAGAAAGTGTCAGCTGGACATGGATGGGGACTATTCACAACAACCAACCTTCACCACGCCAAGTTTCCCAAGACATGGCCGACCCTGGATATGCAACAAATGTTATCTCAGTCAAAACTCTCAGAATTGTTGGCATGTCTCGTCGCGAGGTCATCCGTTCTCCTACCGTGATTGAAGATCTAAACGGCATGGCAGTACAGTTTTACGGGCATATCATTTTACAAGTGGAAGTTGTTGCAACCCAAATAATAGTAGAATTCCATATTATTAAAGAAGACATGGAATATGACATGATATTAGGTCGCCCTTGGTTCCACAATAATCAAGAAACACTTTACCATTCAATATCGATGCCTCGGGCCTTCGTAGAGAAACATAAGCGAGCAAAAGCCGTTAATCAAATATTAACTCTTTCGCCGAAGAAATCTGAAGGACTAGATGGGAGCACTCTCAACAAAGGGAAAAATACCTTACCCATCTCCCAACCGTCAGATAACCCACATTCCCTGTGCAACTGGGGACTGTCCGCTGCAAAATCCTCGAAGGAAGGAAAAATAGAGAAAACTCTAATCGATGTTTGCACTGCTATCAATATTTTTATCAAAGCTCTCAACGCCGCTAGGATCTCTCGTGACAAGGTATGTGACCCCGTACCGCTAGAGAAGGACAACCTGATATCTCATATCCTCCCATCTGCGATCTTAGAAAGTTCTCCCGTTCAGCAGTCAGATATGTGCTTTCATTGAGACCTTCTTCATCGGCTACCAGGTTCAGAACTTATGCTATCAGTACCTGATTACTTAGTTCCCCTCCTGTTATCATATATTGTTCCTTCAGTAAGTATCCATCAGACCTAAACCATATTTTTTCATGTATAAAGCTTTCCACCATATTATAGCATGTTTTTGAAGCTTCAAAGCCGCGAAATCAATTTACTCGTTTGAACCATATTCAAAGAAACAAAAGTGCGTATCTAGACGCTCTATCCGACCATCTTATTTTTCTACATCGACACTCCAATCATAAACTGGAATATCAACACGAATATTATTTTTCATATTCTGACCATGATTCATATACTTACCATGAGGTCTGCTTGTTTTCAGACCTTTTGGAGAATCATCTGTTTCTTCTGAAGTCCAAGACGAAACGTCATATTCTTGGTCTTCGAGTTTGGAGTATTGGAACGAATACATGCAACCAATTCCTTCAAGGTAGTTTGAATCGACTTCATATCCACCTTCTCTTTAGTAGGTTTTTCTTCACCGGGCTTAGGAGTTTCGTCGATCTTCGCCTGGTTTCGGCATCATAGGCCTTCTTGTTATCTAAACGGGTTCCTGTTTTTCGAATAACTCACCAAGATTTCTGTGGATCTATTGAAAACCATAAACCACAAGAATCTAACCCGCTTCTGATACCAACCTGATACGATAGATCTACTTATTTTAATAACTATGATTATTTAAGCGGAATTCAGAATAATAATAACAAGAATCGAAGAAAGTATCTTCTCTTAATTATCAACAAAAAAACTCTAGATTAATGAACAAGAAAACACCTAGTCTGTTACAAATTTTCTCTTTGTTATACTCACAACCCCCAAAACAGTAGATAACCTGAATCCGTGTTAACTAAGCTTGCTTTTACAACCTCTGACAGTATTCCTTTCTAAAGCAGAATCGTACCCTCAATCTAACTTTAGGTTTTCCAAGGTGTATCAATATAATCAACTACCTGCATGGTATTAGCCAATTACTATCCCTTCCAACTTCACTGAGAAGTTTGAGTTTTGGAGCTTTGAATGTTTCCTATAAAACAAATACCATGTATTTTCCTTTTCCGTACAAAAAATTAATAAAATTAATAGAGTATCAAAACGAGGCATAGAGTTTATACAAATACAAGCCCTTGAATAGTTGGAGAACGTATTAAATCAGTAAGGAACTTCGGATGTATTAAATCAGTAAGGAACTTCGGATGTCTCTAGACTGATTCCAGGACACCCCAATGTACACCAAAAGAGGAAAAGAAAAAAGGCTGATGTAATGGTACTTTTAGTACTTAATGACATGATGACGCAGCCACAGATCATACATAACCATATGAAACGCATCATATCTGAGTGGTGGTGTATTCCATTGGAAGTGCTTCTGCACCTGATATTATCAAGGGAAAGAAAAACAAAGCATAAACACATCTGCAATTTCTCACTGGTAATCAATCAATATGAAACAATTCATGACAATGCACAGCTGTTTAACTAGATTAATGTAGAGCTTTAAGAAAGATCTATCAAACAAACAAGTACGTGAAATGAAGGAATTGAATGTTGTACCTTCACTAAGTTGTTATGCAGCAGAACAAACTCCTCATCAGGAATTTCTTTAAGAATATACTTAAGTCTGTATACATCACTCTCCTTTAGTATGACAGCAAATCTTTCCCAATTAAGGATATCGTTGAATGGCAAATCATAGTAATTAGACAAAATAACTGCAGAGAAAGACAACATGAATTAAGAAATTCAACTGTGGGTGCTTGGGGGAAGAAAAATAATATGTTACAATGCTCGCAGATATGCAAGAGGGCAAAAGGTAAAAAGTTTACCAGGAATGCATCCATAATGAATTGAGTCTGTAATTCGCGCGCTATTGACTTGAGAGCCACCAGGGCATATGCAGAATTTTGTCCTATAAAATCTCTTCTGATAAAGTAGAGGCCCATCCGCCCTATTTATTCTGTTGTTCGAGATGTCAAGTTCTGTGTCATTCTCCCACACACGTGCCAGTATAACCCTTATTCTAGAATTGCGATGACCTGCCCAAAACCCAAGAATGGTCCTGAAAAAAATGGCCACCATTCTTGTAAAAAATAAAGTGGCTGTGTAATATGTGCAGAGATAGTTTAAGTGTCATCTTGTACCAGAAATATTGAATACATCACTGGAATTATCTAAATAAATCAAATCAATCACATTAGGCCCAAGTTCAGTAAGTTATATGGAGGATAATAGTCCTTATACTACATCAATAGGAAAAAAAAAAATCAACCAAAAAATAACAAAACCTGATAGCAACAGAAAAGGCAAGGATGCCAAAATCTCCCACATTACAAAATTGTTAGGAAGGCAGATTGATGAAGTCAATGTTGAACAAATCAGCTCTTCTCATTGCTCATAGTGTTATTTTATATGCCGAATATATTGCCAACGAAGTAACGAGAGCAGAAAGTTAGGATGAAGTCATTAAATGCACAACTTACTGAACTTTAGCTAAGCAGGGCATCTAAATGAAAACCAATCTTAAGCAAATAGCCAGAAAATCAAAAATCACAATCAGCCTCCTAATATTAATCCATGGTTATGACTCGCATAAATATCTTGTAAAAATGCAAAAGAAGCATGTTCCAAACCTGTTTTCTATGTCATTTCCTCCTGCTGGTAAAGCGAATGGCTGCAATACTTGTGGGAGAGCAACATCCTTGTGAGGAATAAATCCCACATCATAACTTGGTGAACAGACAACTCTTATTGAATTCTTAACAAGAAATGGGACACCTTCAGTTGCTCTCACACCAACATCATGGCAAGTAACAAAAAAATGATCTGCACCCAAGGTTCTATTCCAGTAAGGGTACTTCATAATTAACATCTTCACATAATCATCTACAATTACTGTCATGTTCTCATATGATGTCCCCTGTATAGCAATAAACATTGACAGCAATTACCTTACAAGTTAGTTACAAGTTACAGCTAAAAGTTAAGGCTAAAAAAAGAAACTAAAGTTCTGTCAATTTGAGAGCTTAAAATTAGTTCATCTTATACTTCAATTAATGCAAACCTGCGGCAGCTAACTTCTGTCTGTACGAATATGGCAGTTAAAATGGACTCCAAACCAAATGATACTACATTGATACTCAGAGCAATAGATATTACCTTTCCTCTCATCTTATGGCAAGATATGGGGATGAAGAACAGATGAGCTTGATCTGGATTGTCAGTACGAAAATGACTTTCTCGAATGTTTTGAAAGAAATAACCTTCACTGGCATACTTTCCAGTCAATTTCCTAGGAGTTTGATAAAAAGTATTTGGATCTCCATCTGGATATATAAAAACCTTGAATTTTTTCTCCATTTCTTCGTAATTCAATCGAAAAACTTCAGGCGAGTGATATATATCCGTGAATTCTTCCGAAGATTCGACCTTCATGAATCAAAACCTGCGTAAAATTACTAAGAAATCCGACAAAATAAAAAACAAAATTAAGGAGGATGGATGGGATTGAAAAATACCTGAGGAGTTAGAGAAAGATCTGGAGAAGAGTATTGAAGTGGGAAATGAAGAGATTTAAGAGAGAGGTAAGTGAAAGTGATTAGGGTTAGAGCTGAGATGGTCAAAAGAGATCTCTG
>JAJJMA010165941.1:8060-23207 GCA_023529015.1 Papaver nudicaule | reverse complement strand
TGGATATGGTACTTCGAATACCTATGCAGATTTTCTACTCGTACAGTAAGGGTCGAGTAAATTTTAGGTGAATACGCTGAAAGAATGTTCATTATCCAATAGCCCACCAGAGAATTGTAATGGAGAAAAGTATGAGTACTAATGGCATCAATGTCTTTCCCCGAGGATGTAGGCACATAATATGCTGAACCTCGTTACATCAGTGTGTTATCTATTGTTTTAGCGTTAATTTGTGTAAGGGATTTGATCTCTCCCATATGGAGATCGTCTAATCATCATCATTACACGACGGTAGATTCATTGAACTTGCTATCTTCCGTAAATAGCATTGAGAATGAATAATGTTGGATGTATAGAATAATTAAATACCATCATGGAATATATGCATGGAAAACAGCAGACTTCGTCCAGGAATTTCCATTGCGCAGTATGATGTTTGGGGACGCTAATATAGTTTAGATACTTCAAGCGATATTTCCACCCAGTGGTTATGTCTGAGGTGTTGCAGGACTAAGGCAACTCATTTAATCTTTGTCACTACTATTTTACTTACTATTGGTTGATGTATGATATGGAAAATTAGTATCAACACTACACAAGCTTTCATCCAATCTAACAGCGGTTCTTGTTTGATGGCGACGCTACAAATTTCGTTTCCCAACCTATCTCGCTTATGCACTCTGGATAAAACATTGTTGTGGAAACCGTCTCTGATGATCTTCGAATGCACAATGGAGAAGCAATCCAACTCCAACAAGTCACGTTCGACCTTGACTTCAAACACATTTGGAGCTTGAATAGCTTGAATTGGCTGAACCATGAGTGGTGGCGGTGGTGGTAACTCAAGAAAATCTTGGAATTTTCCCAAATGAATAAATCTGTGAACTTCCTGCTGGACACCAGTACAGTTTTCTGTTGAATGGCCATGGAATAAATGGAACTGGCAAAAGGAATTAGTATTAGTGGGTGGAACCCTGGGATTTCCTCTGTTATAAGGATAACGAATGTCGTCTCTACAATTTGAATTCTCGATCTGACCCCATGCATCAGTATAGGATATGTGAAGTTTCGGAAGTGTAGCATCCTGGAAAGTCTACTGGTTGCCTCTGCCGAATTTTCTATTATCGCCATTTTATCTTCTGTCGCAATTTCCATTTCGCTGATTGTCACGTCCACCTCTACCATCATTTCTTCCTCCATTATCTTGCCTATCCCTGCCATCATAATTGCCTCACTTTTGAGAGTTCCAGTGCTGATCGGCGGTTACTTGATGTTGCTGCTTCACGGTTTCTGGTACCACCATCGCCGAAAAGGGAGCTTTTGCCAATCTTTGCTGCTCTGCCTTGTGCCATTCTCTTTTGATCTCTTCTTGCTCTTCGAGGGAGTAACTATTGATTGAGTGAATCTGCTTTACTCGTTCTTTTTTTTGACGGAGTTCTTCCTCTTGAATTTCTTCATAATTCATCCTCATTTTGCTTTGCTCTCATAGCTTTCATATCTTTTGGTGCATCCCAAAATAAGCTCTTGTACATAGGATCCGACGTTTCTATAGAGTTAATAAATGCCCAGATTTTATCTTTGTCAGACACCGCTAACCCTACTTCGCTACAAAGCTTTCGCCATCGCTGGATTAAACTTTTATATGTCTCCGATGGTCGCTTCTTGATATTAAATAGTCTTTCCACACCTGGGCGACTTCTGTTATTCTGGATGTAAGTGCGGAAGAATTTTCCCTCCAGTTTGCCAAATGATCCAATTTTTCCTTCGGTCAACCCATCGAACCAAGCCAGAGCCTCATCTTTAAGGGTTGCAGGAAATGTCATGCACATTATTGGGTCTGAACCTACCCAAGCTGCCAGATCTCGCTTATAGCTTCTGATGTGCTGAGCTGGGTCCCGTGTTCCTTCAAAGATGGACGAGAACTTTGGCATGGTAAATATTGTAGAGACATGACCATACGTGATACATTCTTTAAAGGGTGTCTTTTGTGCCTCAGAGAGTGGTGCGTCCAGTTTTGAATCCTTCGCTGATCCTGCCATCGCCGCTACTTTGTGCTTTAGGCGACGAAGTTCTTTTCGCATTCCTTTGTCGTCACGGCCTCCTGAATCATCAAAACCTTCATCATTCCTTTTAGGTATGTCTTTTCTTCAGCCCCTCTCATCGTACTTCGCCGACGAGTTTGATATATCTATGGTGCTGTCTCTGCTTCGAGTAGTCCTGGTTCTTTCAGAACCGCGGGTGGTGCGCGACTGAGATGTATGACTCTTGCTCTGTATCATTTTTCTGTTTTCCGCCATCAACTCTCTATGGCTCTGCAAAACAGTCTCCATTTGCAATTGCATCTGCATTTGAGCTGATTGTCGGTTGTTCGCCTCAAGGATCTGCTTTAACAAAGTTTTTGTAGTATTAGTGGATCCTGCGTTATCTGGTACCACCACCGGACGAGCCAAAGTTGTGCCAGGTGCAACTGCCGTGCCACTGCCATTAGTGACCTGATGAACAGCTTCTGGGAGAATAGGCTCGGCGACAGCTTCTGGAGTTACCACCATTACATTAGGCGTTTCGCCGATGTTACCTTGCATTGCATCTGCAGCTGCTACACCACCTCCATTAACATTCTGAGTTATGCCCACAACATTGGAAGATTCGCCGATGTTCCTTTGAGTTGTTTTGTTGCCATTTGCTGCATCGCCGACAGTGCCCATGTCTGCTTCTCTGCCGACCCTCTGTAGTAGCATGCTGGGTTCACCTGTTGCTTCTGCATTCTCCAAGTGGGTGATATCTTCTATCAAGATTTTGTCCTGATGGAGTTGTTGCTGCACGGGTTGTCGTCGTGATGAACTCGCTAGAAAAGGACTCGCCAAACCTGTTGGTTCTGATGCTCTACTCCTGGTGTTGTGTCTACTGGGGAATACCAATGGTGTAGGAAGGATGGGATACCGTGGAGGTCTACCCACTGGAGCTCTGCTGCTCTTACTCCTATAACCCATTCGCCAAAGGTCTGTAAAAGAAAACAACACACTTCCTTACAGTATTGCTCTGTTAGTACTATGGGTAAATGCCAAACAAGTTAGTGGAGGTAGTTGGACAACTTTTCAGAATGTTATTAAGGAAATGACAAAACTGCAGACCTAACTGAAAGTACACACAGACGATAACCTAAGCATGACAGAAAGGACTGTCTTGGTAACTTTATAGATATTTGTAAAAGAAAACTACAAACATCTAATATGGTTGAAGAATTTCGATCAAAGACGGTGTACGGCGGTGATTTTAGAAAAGTTTGAAAACATTTTGACATATGAACTCATTGGAGCTACCCAGATGCATGGTACTAACCATATCATGGTTATGACTATGAGGACCTAAAAACAGACCCCAAGAGCTATTTATAGTAACCATCAGACACATAAACAATCCTGGTTTGGCCGGGAAACTTATCTTTTATAAGAATCTAAAATGTTATATACCTAAAATAACATATGTTCTTAAAAGAAGTCAATCATCCGTACGCCGAAGATTAAAACATACTAAAAATAACATTTTTCTCAAACAAATGACCATCGCACCACTTCATGTTATAAAAGTGAAATATGTGATTAAGTCTACAAGTTAGCACGTGAGAAAACGAGATGTTTGAGATTACAAATTCCTAAACAGCGAGGGTTTCTACTCCAAAATAGCATTATAAGTTAAATAATAGCCTTACCGGCGAGATTTGCAACAAACATAGCATGATAAATATGGAAACAAGGTAACATGTATGCTAATCAACGATTATTTTTACCAAAAATAGCACTATGACCAGAAAGTGACTAACACGGATGGAATTTCAATAGTTAGGATGAAAACAGGATCACATGTACGCTAATCTCTACTAATCATGATGAAAAACAAGGAAAAAACAAGTTCAAAACCTCTTCTAGCGCCAAAATGTAACTGTCTAAAATCCCAAAGGTTAGATCCTAGACAGTACACCCAAATGTCATACACCAACATATACAGAGTCATACATAAACACACATACAATTATAGATGAAGAAGATAATAAAGAGTTAAGGGTTAGAGATACTTGACATAGATTTTACTTGGTTCGCCCTCATAAGTGAGGACTACATCCAAGGGATTTCACTAGAATAAGCGTTATTACAATTCTCTCACCTTATTAATCTTCTAAGCCTGATCTCTCAATAAGAACCCTAATTTCAGCCTTGGGCTAAGGAGAGCAAGTAAGATACTTTTCCTCTCTCTAGACCAATCTGAAATATGTCCAACCCCTTTTCCAATAGGTTTACTCGTTATTTATAGACTCTTTCATTATGGATTACAGCTAATACATACATATACATTACTGACACTTGTTTGTCTTCACTCACCGACACTCATACGTCGGCGACCTTACTTTCTATTCTACTAACATTGGCGATCGGATCTTCTATGGATAAGGATTGCTGACGCAGCTTCCACTGAGTCAACGAGTCAACCTGGCAATATATCCGTTCTGACTCCTCTTTAATGCCTAACCACTTCTCAACTACCAGAGATGACGTGTCCTTCCTCGTTGTTCCATCCTTCGATGTATTCTTTCGCTCTTTTATCTCTCGTCGTGCTATACTTTTTTATATCGGGCTTATATGTCGCTAAAACCCTTGGTTGCTGATTTCATGCTTCTCCGCAGTATCATTCTTGTACGACCTCCCCTTTAAGATGCTTTACAGAACGAAGGTATTTTCTACCCTTACAGTTATCACAGGTTACGAAACAATAAATGTAAACCTTGTAAATATACACCCTACTTGGTGGAAATACAGAGAAAAGTAAACCCCTAAAAAACTAACGAAGCTTTATGAAAATCAGGGTTTACTTGTTAACTAGCCGTTATAAATTAGCTTTGGAAGCATCTGGAAAAATCACATCCGTAAAGATATGGCTAGATATTATATCGCAGATGCGGGGAATTAAACTCATCGACCAAGTATTGGTACAGTTCTCTAAAGGTGCTTAGGGGGCGACGGCGACGATGGTGGTGGAGGACGGTGTATGTAGGCGGCGACGGCGGTGGTAATGATGGTATAATACCATGGTGGTGGTGGTTCTATTATCTTGTTTTTAAGCCAAAATTGGCCCCATTTTAACACTAATTAGTGTCTATTTAGAGTCATGGGTAAATTAGCCGTTATGAAAATATTTCACATACGAGGCTTACCAAATGGCTATGTGGAGACCAACTGTGAGGGGCATCATTTTTCTTAAAGCTCCTGTATCACGTTTCTTTTGAAAAACAAAAGACCGAAATACCGCACAGTGATATTGTAAACTATATGGGAAAATTATTCTAAGGCCCTACCCGTGGGTGACCCATAATATCAATCCCCTAGTATAAAAACATTTATAACCAAGCCCTGAAGTTTATTAGAAGTCGAAATGACCATGTTATCCTTACTATATATCTATGTAACCTAGCTTCCTCTCAAACCCAACCGACATTTTTTCTTGTTAGAGAGAGAATCCAGATCGAGAAAACCAAATCGAAAAGACCATAAATCAAACACAAAATTGAAGAAAATGATAAAGAAACCAACAACAAGAAGCAGAAAATTGAAGAAAACTGCATGTTTAATTCGTTTCCTTGAAGTTTCAAGACAAAAATCAAACGAAATCGAGACAAAAAAGTAGTGATTGAAGGTAAGATTTGTTTAATCCAAGATTTGATTTGATCTATTTAGTTCAGTTGGTGTTGTTTTAGATTACATAAACTTTTTCTTCCTCCTCTTGAAGTTTCAATTTCTTCAACTAATCAGGGTTAGGGTTTCAGAGAAAGAGGCTTCTTCTTGTTCAATCTGGAAATTAATTGTTAGAGTTTTTTGTTGTTGGTGTAGTTGATGCTGCAACTGTTGCTGAAAAATGAATAACAAAGAACCAAAACACAAAAATGAAAGGGAATGAAAATGAAATGAAGAACAAAAATGGCGAACCTCTTAAAGACACAATAACAATAGGTAACAACCTATAAATTTGATTTTAGAGTTGTTCTTACTATTATTGTTGTTTGTTGTTGTTGTTGTGTTTGTTATTGTTGTCTGGTGCTGCTGTTGTTGTTGTTGTCTGGTGCTGTTGTTGTTGTTGTTTTTGAAGATACACATCCTAAATGTTGTGAGCTTCGGTTAGTCTACTCTAGATGCTTATGTAATCAAACAGATATACATCCTAAATGCATTAGTAATCGACAGATACAGATCTTCAAATGTATGTGTAATCAGCAGATACACATCCTAAAAATGCATGTGTAATCGGCAGGTACACATCTTCAAATTTATGTGTAATCAAACACATGCTTATATATAATGCTTTGTGTACTCAGCTGGTACACATGCATATTGCTCTCTGTTTCTTTTCAAGAGAAAAAAGTGTTCACGAGGAGGAAATCATATACATTAGGATGATGGTTGTGTAATTGATCTATGGTTCTATTAATGCATATTAACGTACACTGTGAATGTTTAGATCATTGGTGGTCCATAAAAGGTATTGTTTGGTAATCTTATGTTATAATTTAGTTTTTCTTGCTACTACATCTGTCACAGGTTTCATAGATACGCTGCAAAATAATGATTTTATGTATTTTACCTACCTGTATTATATTGTATGAATGACAATGTCTAGAACTTAAATTAGGGTAGAATTTTATACACCCAATTGTTGTTGCACTGTTGTAGTTTTGATGTGTTGATTTGCAATTGGTTTATTCTGATAATTCCACTACTCATTACACAACTTGCAAGCCCCATACCTCTTGAGAGTGCATACTATTGCAGACATGATCTGGCAAACCCAAAAATTCTTTTTCTTTGTCACTTGAGATATAGTTGTTGTTGTTGATGTTTCTTCTTTTCATCCTTACATTCTTTGTATTATATGAAATAGATAATTTGGTGAGTCCAGATACTGATTTTTTGTTTTCTGTACTCAGGAAATTTCTTTATTGGCGTATCTGGTGTATCTTGTTGATGCGTCTCAGAAATTCGGGCTACGCCTGGCTTTGCATTTTCATATGAGGGATTTAAGTGCTTGTCATTTTGAAAGCAAGGTTTACATTCTATTTAACTTACGGTATCTATCTCATTGCAACTAGATAAAACTAAAGCCTTCATATTGTGCGAAAGTTTTCAATTCTGGATGTGTACCCAGCTGGTACACATGCTTATAATGCTTGTGTACCCATCAGGTACACATGCATAGTGCTTGTGTACTCATCAGTTGGTACACATGCTAATACTTGTGTACCCAGCAAGTACACATCCATATTTAAAATTTTGTTTAGGTATTTCTTTTGTCTCTACATTTACTTACAAATTTATGAAACAATTTTCACTGGATTGATCATAATCTAACGATTGTAACAAGTTTAAGCATTTCATTTTGCTCCTATGTCCATTGGGATGGTTTTTCTTTTGTAAATCAATTTGTATTAGTCTGTGGAGTAGTATAACACGTTTTAGATGCATTCAATGTGGATTTCAGGTACATGGCACCACCTGAGTATGCTTCAAGTGGTAAATCGACTAATATATCCGGTGTGCTCTCATTTGGATTGGTGCTTTTGGACCGAAGGTTAATCCATGAAGATTGTATTTGTCGTTTGTTTAACGTAAGAATTTCAAGTAACCTGTAAGTGTTGTCTGGCTTGGTGTTGTATAGAACCAAGAAATCTGTGTATCATGGTCAATCTATAAGCTTTGACTAATGCATTTTGATTCAGATGTAAACACTAGCTACTTTATATTAAGACTTTCATCGTTTTGTTGCATATAAATAAATAAAAAAACTAGTTGTTTTGTATTGAAATGGTTACGAGTTGTAAAATCTAGTAGGTAAACACTCTGATAAATGAAGTAACTTGTTCAATCATAGAAAAAACTTGGAATAATCCTTAAAGAAAAAGAATCAATAAATCTAAAAAGATTTTCCTTACAAAAAGGAATACTGGAAGGTTTACTCGTGTCTCGAAGTAAACTGATAGGTAGTGAAATCCTTTAGATACAAATCATACAGTATATAAAATAGGAGGTAACTTCTCTTTGCTGCCCTTCGTTTCTTCTGTTGTTTGATGGTCTTTGCTGACAGCTGGTTTCTGCACACCGCTCTTGTCCTCCAATTTTGTGTTGACACCTCTTAGTTGGTGTATATCTTGGTTATGCGGATCTCTTGATGTTCTTGATGTCCTAATTCTTATCCATTAAGTTGCTTAATACCGTTGTCTAATCCATCCATGTATTGACGCCTGCCCCTAGCCTTCTGTATACCTATAAAGTGTTGATGTGACTGCTTGAAACGTGCTTTGAGTCGGTGGTGTCTTCCTTCGTTCTTTTGGCTGTCGTGGCTGCGTACTTCAGGGTGGTTTCATACTTCGTTTCGCCTTATCCCTTGGGCCTTCTTGCTTCTGGTCGAGGTTTGTAGGACCAGCGATATTTATGTATTAACAGTTTGCCCCTTTTCTTGAGGTTTATTTTAAATAATCCTTCATGAAAACCTATTTCCTGGTTTCTTCTATCCTTCTTTCGATTGTGGGTGTATGGCTTCTTCGTATTTCAATCCTCGCTCTTTTAGGTGCCGTAGTGTTATCAGTTATACGTTCGTCGTCTTCTTGTTGTCGTTTGCTCTGGCAAGTGCGTTTTATTCTTCTTTGTGTCGATAGGTGTGTCTACCATCTTCGTACCGGTAGGTGTGTCTATCGTCTTCGTATCAGTAGGTGTGTCTACTGTCTTCGTATCAATAGGTGTCTCTACTATCTTCGTATCAGTAGGTGTTTCTACTGTCTTCGTATCAGTAGGTGCGTCTACTGTCTTCGTATCAGTAGGTGTGTCTACTGTCTTCGTATCAGTAGGTGCGTCTACTGTCTTCTTATCAGTAGGGTAACATTGTTGATCATGAGATCTTCTCCTTAGTGTCTACTATTTCAGGCATTTCAACCTTCTTGCGTTAAGCATTATCTTTCAATCATCCTTGGCCAGGGGATGATTTAGGACATTAACCCGGGAAAAAGATTTTCCCGCTAGAAGCGACGTTTGAGTTATCTCTATCATCGGGATTCTTACGTTTCGCCTCATACATAATGAGGATCCTAGAGATGACCTGTGATCAGCAGGTATGCTCCTGTGATGGCAATTGTCCTGTTGCGCTTGAGCTGCTGGCAATTGTTCTGTTGCGCTTCGCTGTTGTTTTTTGAAATAGTTTCTCCAACTCTGCTTTTGTTCATTCTCTGGTTTCGTATCATCCTTCATTGGGAAGCGTAGGGCTTCTAGTGGGATTGAGTCATCATCTGAAATATGGTTAGTCGCTCTAGTTAGTAGACACATGATTTCGGATCAATACTGTGAGTATTAAATCTTCGTATGATTTACTACTCGATCAAATATTCATTTGATGTTTTGATTTGAATTCTTGGATATCATTAACGTGACATCTATATTGGAATCAAGAATTCAGGAGATTTAACATTTTGCTAGTTACTCGTGGAATCTCGCACCGTACTTCCAATGGTATATCTATTTGCGTGATTCGGAATGTCTGAATCTATGTGTTCATTTAAGCTTAACACACAAGGCTTTGTCCACGTTTGTTATGATACGTTTATGCGGAACGTTGAACCACGTTGGACCAGATCCCACTTCCACCTAGGTTCGTCTGGTTAGCCCAGCAATACCAAGGAAGTAATGTCGACATTATTAAAGTTGGTGACGACATTTGGAAGTAATAATATCTAAGGAGATTTTCGAAACTAAGGACACGTTTTCGAAATGAGATCTTTCCCAGGGATCATATTTGGTAGGCACCAAATTTCGAATTAAAAGAAATATCCAAATATACCTTAAGATATTATTTGCTTTGATTGCTCTTGGCTAAACATCTTTCGAAAATATATTTTCTTTATGGAATATATTTTTCTTAAATGTAAAATGCTAGAGTATTAGTTATGCTATGAGACTAAATGGGAAATTTCGGAATTATTATGTAAATGTGCTTTGTGGAATTTCTGAAATTAAGTTTGCCTCATTTCAAAGCTAAAGCCTTAGTCAATATAAATAGGAGTGGTATCTCTCATGAAAGCTTTATCCCTCTAGCCAAGCTCTTCTTCGGAATTGTAATCTTGTGTTTGTCGCTTTTCTTTCTAGTTACCTTCGAGCTTTTGCTCTCGGTCTAGAATTGTGTGAAAGTCTTCTCTTGGGATCGAGAAGCCTAGAAGTACCTCTTACGGGAAACTAGTTTATGTTTACTAGTCTTCTTTGTATTGTACTTGTGTTATGTTCTATCACGTCTATCAAACCTTGCGATCTTGTTTATTCTAAGGTCCTTCTCTTCTGATATAAGGCCACTCAAGATCGATGTGATTAGAACATACTCTTTATCTATTAACCTGGATTTGTCAGCAAGCCGCTTTCGGTTTGTGTGCCTAAACTATAGATATTGAGTGGAATCAAGATCGTTGTAATTGGATTTGTTCTTTGCAGGTACATCGTTCTTCACGGTCATATCATATCGTACTTGCTACAACTATCTGCTTGATTCCAACTGGGACGACAAGGTTGCTTTTTCGGGAGTTTAGGTTTTGAAACCTTGATCTATATCTTGAGGTGTTTATTGCCTAAGTAAACTTAATTACCTCGCTCTTGGTGTGAAAAGACTTCGGTGAAATATCCGTTAGGATATCATCTAGCGATTTGACCTGCCGCTATTTGGTTGTTGTCCATAAGGTTGTAATCGTCCGATTGGAGGTCGGGTAGCGATAGTCCTCGCGACGGGCTGTGAGGCAACTCTTGCGTAAGACAATAACGGGCCTCTGTTTACGTAGGGGAGTACATGTGCGTGACCACCTTGTTGTGGTTGGTGGCGTAGGAATACTGAGGGGAAATCTTTGTGACTAATAGTCGTATTAGGGTCATATTGTATGCACCAGCTAGTCCGAAGTCTGAGAGTAGGTGTGTTGGCGGCTTAATTCTTAAGAGTATTCAAAACTGGACTAGGTCCCGGGGTTTTTCTACGAGTTTGTAGTTTCCTCGTTAACAAAATCTTGTGTGTACTTTACTTTACTTTCGCATTATATTTAAGTCATCTTATATAATTAAAGTATCGTACTTGGTTGGTTGACATAGTCTTTCGGATTCTTGTATTGACTCCCTTGTGTGAATCAATCAGATCTGAAGGAGATCTTGTTCTTGAGTTCTTGATTACAGGAACCGGTCAAGGTTTGACTTACAGGTGGACTAAAATAAAAGATTGGTGGTGTACTCGGTACCCTCGTCTTTTCATTGGTATCAGAGCAGGCAAACACCTTAAGATCTAACAATCTGTGTTTGGCTCGATCCAACCTATAAGAATAACCATGAATAAGAACAATGATTCTGTCAGCAGACCTTCGAGATTTGGTTGCACAGGAAAACATTCACCCAATGTTCAACTTGTTAACATAAGAATACCTGGTTCTAAGCCATGTGTTATTAGTATTGAAACATCATCAGAAAATGACTCGACTAAAGAATCAAGTATGTATTGTAGTTGGTAAAATCCCCTTAGGTGAGATTTTACCAATACACCCATACTTCAATACACAAAACATGCTATAATACGTGTAACACAAGTAAAACCGCTGCAAGCATATATATGACCACACTTAGATAGTTGCATAAGATAGATTAGAGTAATGATGCCATGAATAATAACTCTCAAGCATATCATGTTATTAATTGAATCCTTGCATTTGTTCTCACCTTGCTAAGGATAATCACTCTACAAAGTATCAAGATCTTTCCTAGTAATTGAGCCAAGGAGAGTAAGAAGGATTCTTTATCTCTCGATAGATCAACCCTAGAGTTCACTTGTCCAACCCCTCTCTCAGTTGTGATACATGGCCTTTTATAGGCGCTAGTTACATGGTGGAATACAGCTAATACAAACAATATGACTCTGGCACTATTTGTCCATTTCCGCCAACTTACAAACTCACCGACCTTCCTCAATGCTTCAGCGCCCTTTTCCCTAGATTGGATAAAATCGATGACTCGAACCCCACTGAGTCAATAAGTCAGCTCTGACAATCCGACCGTTCTGACCCATAATAAATGTTCAACCAATCTCACCAGCTTTTGTCGGTGACGAGCCATTATCGCTGTCTTGAGTATACCGCTTTACCTTTCCTATGATACATGTCGCTCTTCCCTTACTCCACTCAGCGTCTTCTTCATCTGGGTGGTAACCGCTGAAGGTTGTTGTTATCGCCATTCTTCACTTCTATGATAGCCCTCTCGTACAAATCACTTCTTGAGTGCCCTTAATGGGCTAAGGCATTTTCTACACTCACATTTTGCCTCTTTCATCTTCAAAGACTTTAGTCGCCGAAGATGAAACTCCTTTTCCCACTGAAAATGTCAGCGCACCCTTATATTAGCTAGATTCTCTCCACGTACGGTTACATGCCGTGAATCTAGGGCATCCCTTTTGACCTGACACTTGCTTAGCCGGTTGACGTCCTTCCCCTATAAACACCTCATCTTCTCCATTTCAGCCCTAATTCTTCTTCTCAAATTTTTTTTCTTCACTCTCTCTTCTTCAGAGCTCTGAAACCAAAACCCTAACTGCCGCAAACCGTCGCTGCACCACTGTAAACCACCATTTTCCGCTTCTTCACCACTTCCTTTTAGTGTAAAAACCCCCCATAGTTACTGTTTCACTATTTTCACCACCAAAACTCACTTTTTACCCACTTTTCTCCTGCTCCGGTGACTTCTCACCTCTGCATTTTCCGTTTTCCGGCTAGTCTTCATCTTCTCCAATCTTTTGATTTGTTATTATGGCGTCCACTGACTCTTCCTACGATCCTAACTCAACTTAAAAAAATCAAGGGTCGAACCATGAGGACGCTGAGTCTTCTTCATCTTCTCAAAACCACGAGTCTGGTGACGAAGAAACTTCACAGTCGCCAGCCCATAGCAGGGCCAAAAGGGTGTCTTGGGGTGACGACTGGGATGGATATTGCAACAAGTACCATGCAACTACTCCAGCACTTAAAATTTCGCCATTAGACGGCGTCACTACCTGTTCTGAAAAGCTTCTCTTGGAGCATATCCGCCAAGAAGGTCAAGGCGAAAGCCGTCTAGTTATTGCTCTAGGCCAAATCAAAGCTGGGTATCAATTTCCTCTTTACGATCCCGTTGATCCCTTTCTTCTTCAATTACTAATGCATGTAAATAAAAGTCCTGCCCAACTCTCCAGCAATTCCATTCGTATATTGTATGAGTGGGTTGCCCGCCGAAAAGGCTACACTCTCTATCCAAACATCACCAGGAATCCTGCCTTTGTTAATAAGGAACTTTATACTGTTGAGAACTTCAAAGCTCAATATCAAGTGAAGCCTAGCCTCAGAGCCGGCGATCCTTGGTTGTATCGTCTTGAATCAAAGAGAGGTCTTGACAACAACAAGAAATTCTTAAGGGATGTTGACAAGAAGACTTCTACCGCTGCTAAGCCCTCAGTCCGCCATAAGTCTGAGAATCATTGGAACGACCTTCCCTGCCAGGTTGAAGGACCTTAGCTCAAGGGTTGGGAGGATAAGGATAGAACCGTTGTTCGTAAAGCTTTTCTTCCTGAACACTCCGCTCTAGCCACTCATGATTTCTGGTCTTTCCGTTGGGATGAAGAAAACCAATACCTCCTAAAGGATGGCAAGTTTGTGGTTACTGACAAAGGACATTGGGTTAAGAAACCTAAGTTCTGCAAGCTGCCTTCTAAAGGAGGGAAAGGCACAAAAAGGAAAGGAAAAGATGGAGACGTTGTTGAGGTAACAAACACTTTACTAATGTCTTGAAATATATGTATATATTTGCCTCTGTTTGTTAGCGAAACTAACGGCGATGGCTTTTCCTTTCCTCAACCACTCTCAAAGAAAAGCAAGAAAGAGCAGCAATCCGACCCTCTTGCTCGATTGAAAGGTCAATTGGGAACTCTTCCTGGTATGGCTGCTGCTGAGTCCAAAAAGGACGCCGACCCCAAGTCTTCTTCTGCTGCTAAGAAAGATAGCGGTTCTTCCAAGAACAAAGAGAAACAGCCGAAGACCAAAAAGTCAGTGGCTTCCAAGAAGAAAAATCAATCTGCCAACCTAAATGTCGCCGACAATCTTACCCCTGAGGACCACTCTTTGAAACTTGCCGATCAGCACCAGGTTGACAAGGTGAATGAGGAAATTCCCACAACTCCTCAAGTTACCACTTCTGAGCTTGCCACCACAGGACAAACTACCGTCGAAACTGATGTAGGCGCTGTTGGTGACCAAGTTATTGAGAGGCCCTATCCTCTCAAATGATCAAAATGAGCGACTCTCTGCCTCAGCTGTTAACAATGCAGTCCAAACTCTTCTGCAGCTACTCTCTCTAAACACTCTGCCTCAAGCTTCCGATAGCAGTAGCTCTATGGAGATTCAGGTGCCATCAAACAAGCTAGCGGATTCTTTTGCTAAGTTGATGTCTCAAGATGAAGGAGGTTCTAATACCCTTTATCTGGAGTCAATGAGTAAGCTAAGTGAGCCCGGGTTAGCGCTGAAACCCGTTGAACTTACTGCTGTTGTTTCTCATCTTACCCCCTATGAGCAGTTCTGCAGCGCCGTCATGGTAAGTTATTGCCTCAGCCTTATCTTTGATCTTTTCCGCCGGTAATTTCATTTATAACTATACCAATTTCATCTGTTATGCAGGATTTTCAACGCAATCTTGGTGGTATTGCGCTGAATGCTCAATTGCAACAAGAGCGTGACAATCTTCGCCAGGTTAAGGCTACACTAGAGCGAAGGGTAGAGAAAGAGAAAAAAGAATCTGATCGGCTTCGTCATTACTACAACCAGGAGAAAAAAGATCACAAAGAACTCCAAGGTTAGCCACTTTCTTCCGTTTTCCCTAAGTAGTATTTTATTCTGCTGTTTCTTTTCTCCCAACTTTTAGTCCCTGTTTATTATAAGGTCGCCAGCAACATCATGACGGTCAATTGAGGCGGGTCGAAATTGAAATTGACAAACTGACTAGCGCTAATGCTAAGCAGCGTAACATATTGCACGATTTGACCGAAATGTTAGTGTTGATGGTGGTTTTTGGCGAGGAGGTCACA
>JAJJMA010165936.1:0-23493 GCA_023529015.1 Papaver nudicaule | reverse complement strand
TTTTCCTACATTGTAGAGATTTCTCTACAATTTGAGCACCATAGTGCTTGCTCTTAGACTAGTTATTCTGGTTTTCTTGTTGATTCGAGTAATTTCCGGCCAATTGTTCGGCGCAAGGGAGTCCAACATATTGGCTCAAAGAAAGCAGCCATTTGTCGGGTTATCTGTGTGAATTTGATGCAGAGACATGACAGCCGCAGAAGCAGTGAAGAAAGGTATATGGTAGATGGGTTTTGTAGGGGGTAAAACCCCTCGGACCACGCGTCTCGCATCCAAAGCACATAATTAGACCGAGAAAGCCATACCAAGAATAGCGGCAGCGAAGTTTCGGGCTGACAAAGGAGAGGAAGCTACACGCAAGCGAAGTAAAGTCTCGGGGATAAAGGGTTCGGACTACAATGAAAGACCGAAGCCAATGATCCAGCTTCGGAGCGTAAACCGCCTTACTCGACAGAAACTGACACCACCACGATTGAGTCATTTGTCTTTATTAGCTGTAAACCACCCAAGCTCGGCCCTATATAAGGCGAGCTTGGGAAACTTTGTAAGGGTTGGATTCTTGTTTGGTTGAGCCTAAGTAGCAAGAGAGAGATTAGGTTTGTAATCTCCTCTGGTTCCTTAGGGTTTATTTCATGTAATCTCAGCATTAGTAATACACAGAAAAGTTTTCTTCATCTGATCTTGGTTATTTTACTTAGTTCTAAATTACTGTTCACTGCATCCTCGATGCTGTTCTTGATGTCTTCGGACTGCTAAACCACTATATACTGTATGTGCGAGTAGATCTGATGGATGTGGTACCTCGAGTGCCTTTGCAGATTTTCTACTCGTACAGGTTTGGTTAATGATATAAAGTTCAAGCAGAAGAGTGCGACTTTGCACAATGATAGTCAAAGTGCCATTCATTTGACGAAGAACCAGATATACCATGAGAGGACCAAGCACATCGATGTCATATATCATAATGCAGTTGAAGAAGGAAGATAACTATGCTTAAGATTCTTATAGCTGATAACCCAGCAAACATGTTGACGAAGCCGGTTCCAAGTATCAAGTTAAAGCATTGCTTAGACTTGCGGTTCAACAAGTGTTGATAGCCCTTTGAGGGCGATTCAAATACGATGATGGTGAAATATGATAGTATTCAAGTCAAGGTGGATATTTGTTGAGTATGCCTTGAATATGGGCTAGTATTTTGTTCGGGCTTGACTCTTATTTTTGGCCCAAAAGTCCAGTTAGTCCTTTTGTGTCTCTAGGTTACAGGAGTATAAGAAATCAAGTTTTCCTTTGTAATCACTCACGTTGTTCTTGTAAGAGAGGATGCGAGGCACAAAAAAAAAGGATGTTCTTGAGAGGAGATTTGGGGGATTACCTTGTAACTTGTTTGATCATAGCAGGAATCATCTTGCCTTTGATAGACCACTGATCTAACATTATCGTTTTCGAAGAGTGGATGCAAATCAAGGAAATCTTGATTGAACCACTATAAATCTGTGTACTAGTGTGCTTGATAGATTATTCATTTTTATTTTGATTCTTGATTAATTGTGCTTGCAGGGTCATTTGGTAATTACAAATTAGTATCAGAACTCCGGGTGGGAGCGATCTAAAAATGACAGCTAGGTATGATATTGAGAAGTTTGATGGAAGGAATGATTTCAATCTATGTAGGCAAAAGATGAGGGTTGTTTTGAAGCAACAAGGTATGCCAAAAACTTTGAAAGATCTTACAACAATCAAGGAGGATTCGGACAAGGAAGACCTTCTGGAGAATGAAACGACGCCGAATTATGGAACAAGTTAGAAAAGATGTATATGACTAAATCCATGACTAATCGTCTATATCTGAAGAAGAAATTACATACTCTTAGAATGCATGAAGGAGGAAATATGAATGAACATCTTGATGAGTTTAATCGAATTATATTAGACTTGTTAAATATTGATGTGAAGATTGATGATGAAGACCAAGCTTTAGGATTGCTTTGTTCCTTACCACCATCTTATGAAATACTTTGTTGATACCATGATGTATGGAATGAGTATAATTTCCATGGAAGACATGAAAGCGGCTTTGAACTCTAAAATAAGAATGGTATTGATAGTAAAGAGAGTTTAAGAGATGGGTTATTTGTAAGAGGAAGAACAAATCAAACCGGTTATATATATAAGTATAATATTTGAAAGTTTATATTAAAGTTTGGAACTCGTAAGTGAGAAGAAGTCCACTACCTACAAGCCCAGGTAGCTACGCAAAGAAAGAAAGAAAAATCCCCCCTACCCGATGCCGACGAGTTTCGATCTCAGGTAGCTGATATCATCACCAACGACTTTACCATTATACTACCGTGACATCTGCATCAAACCGGTGGTTTTGATAGAGGTAGATCTAAGTCAAGGTCAGAATCTAAATTCTGATGCTCTTATTGTTAGATAGATGGACATTTCAAGAAGGATTGTCCGGAAAATAAGAATCTTGTGAAGAATACAAGTCAAGCTAGTGCAAATAATGTTGAAGAAAGTGATGATGGAATAGTTCTTATGGTTTATACCAGCAAATCGGATACTGGGTGGATTCTTGATTCAGGATGTACTTTTCATATATGTCTGCATAATGAATAGTTTACTTCTTATCAATCTAGAGAAGGAGGTAAGTTCTAATGGGAAACAATGTCACTTGTAAAGTGATGGGTGTAGGTACAATTCAAAGGAAGATGTATGATGGTATTGTGAGAACTTAACGAAAGTTAGTTAGGCACGTTCCATATTTGAGAAGAAACTTGATTTCTTTGGGTACACTTGATTGAAATGGTTGTAATTTTCAAGCTCAAGGTGGAGTTCTTCGAGTATCAAAAGGAAGATAACTATGCTTAAGATTCCTACAGCTGATAACCTAGCAAACATGTTGATGAAGCCGGTTCCAAGTATCAAGTTCAAGCATTGGTTGGACCTGCAGTTGGTGTCAACAAGTGTTGATGGCCCTTTGAGGGCGATTCGAAGACAGTGACGGTGAAAGATAATGGTATTTCAGTCAAGGTGAAGATTTGTTGAGTATGCCTTAGTATTTTGTTTGGGCTTGACTCTTATTTCTGGCCCAAGAGTCCAGTTAGTCCATTTGTGTTTCTAGGTTACGCGAGTATAAGGAAATAAGTTTTCCTTTGTAATCAGTCATGTTGTTTTTATAAGAAAGGAAGTGAGGCACCGAAAAGAGGGTTGTTCTTGAGACGGGATTTGGGGGATTATCTTGTAACTTATTTGATCATAGTGGAATCATATTATCGTCTTAGGATAGCATATGTAAATCAAGGCAATCTTGATTTAACCACTATAGATCCCAGTGTTGTATGTGTGCTTGATTTATTCTTCATTTCTATTTCGTTTCTTGATTAATTATGATGGCATGGTCATTTGGTTACTACAATATATATATACCCAATTATTGGGTACAAAAGTGATTTTTTTTCTGCGGCAAACCATTAAGCGCAAAGAACTTGATTCAAGTTCTCTCTCAACCAAATTCTTGTATCACAACTTGATTCAACACTTTTGATCACGATTTTTTGAAGTTGAATCTTGGATTAAATCACCATAAGATTCTTATGGAGGTTCAATTCGATATTCAACTTCCAATGCCACATCATCTTGAAGGGAGAGGCTACTCATATGGTTTTTAACTTGATTGAAGCTCTCTACGCCCAATGATTACGCAAATAGTGGAGTCGAAGAATATGATGGTTTAGATTCCATGCGCCCACTGATAGGGCTAAAAAATGAATTCTTCTTGCGCTCTTTCATTGGGCGCCCCATACTTGCTTCAACTTAGCATTCAAGCAAATGCTAGAGAGGAAAGTTGAATCAAGCCTTTCAACAACGGTTTTTTAAGTTGAATCTTGGATCAAGGCACCAGAAGGCTAAGTCTTATGGAGGTTGAATTTGACATTCAACTTCCAATGCGACATCATCTTAAAGAGAGGGCCAACTCGTATGGTTTTTAACTTGATTGAACCTCTCTACACCTAATTGGGCGAATATAGTGGAGTCGTTGGATACTATTAGTGGTTAAAAATATGATGGATCAGATTCTCCGCGGTCAATAATTGGGCACAAATATTGGACTTGTTGGATACTACGAGTGATTGAAGAATTTGATGGTTCAAATTTTATACGCCCAATGGTTGGGCGAAAAATGATTTTTTCTTGCGCCCTTTTATTGGGCACCTCATACTTGCTTCAACTTAGCATTCAAGCAAATGTTAGAAAGAGAAGTTGAATCCACCCTTTTAGCCACGGTTTTGATCTGGCAGGCTTTGATCTGCTTGTTACAAAAGGGCATAATCTTTATTTTTTTTTCAAATTGTTCTCCGTGATGATCGATTTTTTTTAGTGTGATTTAATGTGAATGTGCACCTCTGGTTAATTGGAGATGCACAAAGTTGCACTCAAAATATTGTCCCCATAACAAACTGAGGATATTTACTAATCTTAACATAACCTAATATTATATTTGAGATTGAGACCATGATAACCTCAAACCATCTCCATGATTAAATCATATCATTCTTTCCTCCACAGAGTTTTCACAACAAACAACATGAATGATAAAGATGTCGATTAGATCGTTTATACATCAATCATACGAGCTTTTGTTGTCAAATACGGAAACAAAATCCAGAAACATGCTCAATGCCCAACAATTCTATTATTTGAGTACTTGGATGAATGAATATGGAAAACATCACACATAATGTTAGAGCATGGCTCGGTCAACCTCATTAAGTGTTGGTATGTCAAGCTTAGTTGTCAAATTTAGTGATCAAAACTCAACCGCTAAACAACACACATTAGGTAAAATCATGAGTGAGTTAGCTTTAGGTTGTGGAAGATTTTGGTAGGATTTGGAATCCCTACTTGAAGAGTTGTAGGAAGACTGAAGATCAAACGAAGACATCCGGCTTCATCATTCAAGAGGTTATTGAATCTAAATAACACGATTCCATTATCTTTTACACTTGTGCTAGAAAAGACAAAAACATAACTCTCTACTTGAGCTTTACGTTATGACTTGATCACTTGTGATCAGTGTGTCTTAAGATATAACTCCACTTTATCGCTTGCGATATTTGTGTTGAAGTTATGACGTTCCAAGTAATATAAGGTTTTTAAGTAATATAAGGTTTTTCCTAAAACCTTCGAGGTGGATATAGCAGTGTGATGTTCTCTCGGTAGTACTACGAGATTTAATCCATCACAGTATTGTGTCTCTACTTACCTAGTCTGACTCTGTCGGATTGATTAGAAAATACTTGTATGATCTAAATGTAAGAGAGATCGTGACTCACACTTATGTTGTGTAGACTCGATATACTGTTGTTCTGAGCATCGAATGCCACGTCTTGGTTTGGCTCTGAATACTGAAGTTCTGAACCATTTACTTGATTCTGTATATGAACATCTCGTATGCCATATCAAACCTCTGGATTCCGAAACCATATTCTTGTTATCTCATCTTATGGATTTTCAATGTCCGAAACCTCAATGTAGGTTTTGGTAAAACTAAACGTTGATTTCGAAACCATAATCTGGTTTTCGTATCCGTGAGTTATTGGTCTGAAACTTAAATATTGTGACCAATGAGAGAACATGAGTCTGAAACTATGTTTGCTGGCTAACAATGACTTGAGAATCAAGATCAATGAATCTTGACCATGTGAGTTCTAAAAGGTCGAAAAGACCCTGGGGTTTCCTAAAGGTTTAGTGAACCGAGAAATATAACCTGTGAGTCAAGGCTAAAAAGGTGTGATGCTGAAACGCCGCTTGACCACATGGACTCTCAAGTTCGACACCAAACATTTGTGACGACTCCAATATGTGTTTCTTGTTTCGAAACCTTGACCAGGGTTTTGTTAAACATAATCTAGATTTCGAAACCTCACTTTGGTTTCGCTATATGGAAACTTGATTTGGGAACCTTAATTTGGTTTTGGTCATATAATGAACTTTAGATTTCGAAACCTTAAATTGGTTTCTGCCTAACAGTATGTAGGTTTCAAAACCTTAATATGGTTATCTCAGAATGCGTATTTTCGAAATTTAAACTCTATCATTTTGATTTGTGTTACAACGAATTAATGAGTTTGATATTCTCAGTTTGAATTTATTCATCTTCAATGTACAACTAAGTTTGCTTGAGTCATCATCAGAAATATGGTTAGTCGCTCTAGTTAGTAGACACATGATTTCTAATCAATACTGTACGTGATTAGATCTTTGTATGATTTTACTACTCGATCAAATATTCATTTGATTATTCATTTGATGTTTTGATTTGAATTCTTGGATATCATTAACGTGATCATCTACATTGGAATCAAGAATTCAGGAGATTCAACATTTTGCTATTGCCCGTTGAATCATGCACTATACTTCCATGGTATATCTTTCTACATGATTCAGAATGTCCCTTGAACGTACGTGTTCACTTAAGCTTAACACACAAGGCTTATCCACGTCTGTAAGGATACGTTTATGCGGAACGTTGAACCACGTTGGACCAGATCCCACTTCCACCTAGGATCGCTCTGGCCCGTCCAGCAAAGTCTAGGAAGTGATGTCGACATTATTAAAGATGATGATGACATATGGAAGTAATAATACCTTAAGGAGATTTTCGAAACTAAAGGACACTTTTCGAATTGATCTCTTTCCCAGGGAGCATATTTGGTAAGCACCATATTTTGAATTAATGAAATATCCAAATATACCTTATGAGTATTATGTGTTTTGTTTGCTATTGGTCAAACATTTATTAAAAATATATTTTCATTTATGAATTATATTTTCTTTAATGTAAAAATGCCATAGTATTAGATCTCATTAAATGTTATGAGTCTAAGTGAGGAATTTCGGAACTAATATGGAAATGTGCTTTAATGAATTTCCGAAAATTAAGTTAGCCTCATTTCAAATCTAAGCCTTAGTCAATATAAATAGGAGTGGTATCTCTCCTGAAAGCTTTATCCCTCTACCAAGCTTTTCTTCGGATCTATAGCTTGTGTCTGCCGCCTTTCTTTTCAGTTACCTTTGAGCTTTTGCTCTCGGTATAGAATTGCGAGGAAGTCTTCTCTAAGGATCGAGAAGCCTAGAAGTACCTCTGCGGGAAACTAGTTTATGTTTTACTAGTCTCTTTGTATTGTACTTGTGTTTTTTTCTATCACGTCTATCAAACCTTGCGATCTTGTTTATTCTATAGTCCTTCTCTTCTGCAATAAGGCCACTCAAGATCGTTGTGATTAGAACATACTCTTTATCTATTAACCTGGATTTCTCAGCAAGCCGCTTTCGGCTTGTGTGCCTAAACTATAGATATTGAGTGGAATTAAGATTGTTGTTATTAGATTTGTTCTTTGCAGGTACACTGTTCTTCAAGGTCATATCATATCGTGCTTGCCACAGATATCTGCTTGATTCCAACTGGGACGACAAGGTTGCTCTTTCAAGAGTTTAGGTTTTGAAACATTGATCGATATCTCGAGGAGTTTATTGCCTAAGTAAACTTAATATCCTCGCTCTTGGTGTGAAACGAGTTCGGTGAAATATCTGTTAGTTACCAAGGATATCATTTAGCAATTTGACCTGCCGCTATTTCGTTGATGTCCATAAGGTTGTAATCGTCTGACTGGAGGTCGGGTAGCGATAGTCCCCGCGACGGGCTGTGAGGCAACTCTTGCTAAGACAGTAAATGACGTATGTTTGCGTAAGGGAGTACATGTGCGTGACCACCTTGCTGTGGTTGGAGGCGTAGGAATACTGAGGGGAATCTTTGTGACTAATAGTCATATTAGGGTCATATTGTCTTCACCAGCTAGTCTGAAGTTGTAATACCCTGACCATATTTGACTGCATACATGCATGATATGATTGAGTGTGAGTCCATTCTTTTGTTTGTGTGTGTGTTATATCTTGTTGCTTACGTATGATTTATGTGTTTATGCCTCGTTTTCTCACTTTAGCTGAGGTAGAGAGTTGCATTAGACGTCTGGAGTTAACCAGGGGATGTAAGATAGCTAAGATAGCTCAGTCGACTGAAGAGTATTTGTGGTATCTCAGTCACTATGTACAAACATGTTAGAGTACACATGGGTACTTGTAGATCTAGCCATGACACTTAGGATAGGCGAGGTTCGAGCTAAGTTATTTCCTGATTTCTTTTCAAGCACGTACGTTATTATGGTAGAGTTTTAGCTAAAGAAGGAAAATCAACACTTGAATTAGAAAAGTTTTGATAACCATTACCTTGTCATAGGATTTGACATGTCATGACTTAACCATTGGCTGTGAAAGATTAAGTTATGGAAACTCTATTGCTTTGCGTACAAGAAAACAGAGCCCTCGCTAATAGAATTAGGTTTATAAAACTGTATATAAAGAGAACTCGAGATTTAGTTTAGGGTTGCCGCAAGGAGAGATAGAACCCTTGAGAACAAAACTTGGAGCTAGAGCTGGTAGAGGTCTCTGGTGTATCATATCTTGATAGCTGTTGTGATTGATTACTTGCTTGTTGAGGTAGCCGCAACACCAAACCTAAAACTATTTTGATTAAGCTTTGGTTTCTTTAAACTTCGTGTTCTCATGTTTTGATGATTAAACATACCTTGTTTCTTGAGTATGATGTTATAGTTTGGGTTGCGGTCCATGAGACGAGTGTGATCTCTAAATACTCTATGATTTGGGTACGAGTTATCCATGGAAACGGATGTGATTTCCTAAACCTGCGCAGGGTAGCTCTTATTTGAGCTGAGCTCCGGTTGTGTGAGATGATTACTATGTTCTTTGCTTGATATTAGGTTGTCAATATGGTTATGAGGTTATGTGCTTTGTTCATGATAAATATGTTTTGAAAACTAGCATCTGTTATGCATATAAAACTGTGTTGTTGCTTCTTGCCTACTGAGTGTCACAACTCACGTCGTTTAATGACAAAAATTTCAGATTTCATGGCTACTCGTGGAGCTAACAATGGAGGGAGTTATAAGCTGACATACAAGCTTGTTTGCTTAGAAGTTTGGTGTTCTTTAGAGTTATTTTCAGTTGATTTGTAATAAGTATCACCAGACCTTGTGATGATGAGTAGAAGTAGTTGAAAACTGCTGGTGTTCAATTGTTTCGTTTTCAGTAGAGTATTGAACCTTGTTTAACTTTCTTTTGATTCAATTAGGTAGATTCAGTTTACTTAGTGTTCATTAAACGTTATCCATTCCAGTTTTCTTTACATAGAACTCTGTATAGATTGTAAAGCCTTTATACATGTTGATACTGAACCCTTGCCTAATGATAACCATGACCATCATGAACTATGCCTAGCTGATAGTATAAAACCTTGCCGCGGATAGTTGTCTGATGCTGATACTATCTGTAACCTGTATAACATGATGTTCCTAAAGCTGTGAGTTGATGTATGATGTACTGCCAGGTAGCAAGTCATCGTACTCACCTCTCAAACCTTCAACCATCACTGATGATGTGTTACCCATTAGTCTCACTATGATTACCTCATATTGTCCACCATGATTCATACCTACTTGTCTATTGAGGAAACCATACGTATGCCAGTACTAAATGATATCTTATGTAGTTGATGCCATGTATTAGTATCCCTATAGTTAGTGAAATAGTAGCTAATTAGATATGTGTAGATGTCTAGATGTCAGACACCTGAGAAACACCAGACACCTGAGAAATTGCCAGATGACTGGAGAGTTGATACCTGAAACTCTGAGTCAGCTAAACACCTTAGAATCCGACGACTAAGCTATACAAATGAACTTAGCAGGTGTAGTTAGTCATTAGACCTGACGCTATAGGAGTAAAAATCAGAGTAGCGCAACATAAACAATAATGCGTAATCATTTGTTTCAGATGTGTACGTAGTGATCATGATTTGAATATCTCTGGTATCAGTCCACCTCAAACTGGCCTGAGATATTTCCTTTGCATCTTGAACTTCATTGGTCATTAGGAGATTAGGCGTTTATGTCCTTAGATGTCACAATCCTGTTCACTTATGATGTTTTCCGATGTATAATGTAACTCTGTGGATTGTGGAAAGTTTGATAGCTTAGAGGGTGCAGTCTAAGTGCCTAGATCTGAGCTTAAATGGGTGTATTTGGGCTAGGGTCTACAGAGTTAACATGCCGAGTTTTGGAGTCAGAAACGCGAGTGCTACAGGTTGGTATCAGAGCTAGTTTGATACCTTGGCAGACTAGCAGTTAGAATGATAGTGTACTTATGTGTGTTTGAGCTCATATGACATGAGCAATGGTCGATGATTGAGCATGATTGCTTGTTTCTGTGCATCTGACTGTTTTCTCATATGAGTCATTGTGTGTTTCATGATCTTTAGAAGATGAGTCGACATAACGATAACACAGTTGTTGAAGGTATATTCCTAGTTTTTAACACTTGGGCTAAGATCTTGTTTGACGCTGGTGCTACACATTCATTCATTACATCATCCTTTGTATCATCATTAGGTTTGAAACTGAGAAACTCACTGAGAGTTTTGGTGTAGCGAATGCAGTAGGAGGTAGCACACAGGTCAATAGTATGGCTAGATCATGTTTAGTACGCATAGATAAGCATGAGTTTTTAGTTGATTTGGTTGTCAGAAACATGGCTGGTTATGACATAATCCTAGGGATGGATTGGTTATCAACTTGTCATGCTAAGTTTGATTGTTATCTAAAACGTGTTACTTTACGTTCTAGAGAAGGTAAAGTGGTACATTTTACTGCACCACGTATTTTCATGAAACCACTTATGTCATCTGATAGATGTGTCAGTCGTCTCAGTGCAAGGAGTTTTCTGTATCATGTGGAGATGTCGGAAGGAGAACAAGAGTCACCAACTGCCGAAGGAATTCCCATTGTTGAGGAGTTTGCTGATGTGTTTCCACATGAGTTACCAGGTTTACCGCCTAAAAGAGAAATAGAGTTCTCTATTGAGATTCAACTAGTTGTCTCACCTATTTCTATAACTCCTTATCGAATGGCACCTATAGAACTGAAAAAGTTGGACAAATAACTACATGAGCTATAGGATCAAGGATTCATTAGATGCAGCACATCACCATGGGGTGCACCAGTTCTATTTGTGAAGAAGAAAGATAGCCATTACGGTTGTGTATTGATTATCGACAGTTGAATAGAGTCATAATGAAGAATAAATACCCTTTACCTAGATTTGAAGATTTGTTTGACCAATTGAAAGGTGCTCAGTAGTTTTCAAAGATTGATTTACGTTCAGGATATCACCAACTGAGAATCAAAGAAGAAGACATACCAAAGACATCATTCCGTACACGTTATGGACACTTTGAGTGTGTAGTGATGCCCTTTGGTCTCACTAATGCACCAACATCATTTATGGACCTTATGCATTGTATCTTTAGGCCATACTTAGATAAGTTCGTAGTGGTTTTGTAGATGATATTCTTATCTACTCAAGGTCTAAGGAATAGCATGAAGAACATCTTAGAACAACGTTAGCATTGCTGAGAGCACACCAGTTATATGCAAAGTTGAGCAAGTGTGAGTTTTGGCTCACTGAAGTGCAATTCTTAGGACATGTAGTTTCCAGATAAGGAATCAAAATGGATCTATATAAGATTGAAGCTTTAACTAAATGGGAAAGACCAAAGAATGTGTTTGAAATACGTAGCTTTCTGGGTTTAACAGGATACTACAGAAGATTTGTTTTGGATTTCTCTAAGCTAGCAGCACTGAAAAGGAGAGGATACCGAAATACACCACCAAATATTGAATTCGTGAACCTAGTTGATTATGGTTGTTTGAACGATCTCACAAATCAATATTCAAACAACAACCTGAGTATAGTTCAGAGAACCGAACCCTAACAAGAACGTAGTTCTCGTAGATCTCAAGAGAGATGGGTTCACTCAAAGGTTATGAATCAATAAACTTGCAATTACTTCAATTATATAGATCGGAGACAATATAATGCGGAAGGGAAAAGTAATGCAAGACACCAGAATTTTGTTGACGAGGAAACTGCAAACCAGTAGAAAAACCCCGGGACCTCGTCCAGATGTGAACACCCTCAGTATTAACGGAATACAAATGCTAGCCTACTCTCAGACTTCAGACTGGAATGTATCGAGACTGAATTAACCCTACAAGCAATTTAGCTACCAATGTGCTCCTACGTCTCTTGGCTCCCGCAGAAACCTACATACTTGATTCCCCTAGCTGACGTCCTTTACGGGCCTAAGAGTTGCTCCACTTCCCTTCGTGAAGACTAGTGCTACCCTGCCTCTAACAGGACGCCTAAAAGTATCCAAGTAATTAAACAAGAATACGATTGTGATTTCCTTTAGACTTAAAGTCAAGGTTAATGGAAATCTGTTTTACTGAATAAGGCTTATTGATCTAGCCTAAACAGTTTTACCTCCTAACGCTTGACGAACTTAGTATGAAACCTAGTTCGTGAATTTGCGTTACAGAACTTCTAGGGTTTACGGTTCAAGATTTACCTTACGAAGTTTCTATCAAATCTTGGTCGTGATAAGATTGAAAGAATTCAATCGACCCAAGATACAGGATCAGGAATTTAACTTCTGACTTGTGCTTCACGATCCTCAAGTGAAGTCTTTCAATAGTCGTAGTCCAAAAGGACTTCGAGATGACGACCAACCTTTATCCAAGGATACACAGATGTGTAGAGGATTGGAATTGTATCTTGCAGAAGGTCATCTATTTATGGTGATCACCAAGGGAGGCTTTGCTTAAAATTTAAGCAGCCTTGAGTAGGGCTCAAGCAAGTTCCGGATCTAAAAAGTTCATAGCTTGAATACCCATTCTCAATCTTCTTCTAACTTTGGACAAGGTCAATAGTTAAAGAAGACTCAACCTTGATTGAAGGTTTGCAACTTCTGGTCCAAAACATGTTTGAACGTTGCGTGGATTAAGTAGTTGAATCCATGGGCTAAGTAATGACAAGTCCGAGAACTAATCATTCCAAAACCGAAAACTCCATATTATGAAAGTTGGAAGTTTTCCATGGCTTATGTGTACGCGTTCACAGAGCTGTCAATTGGAGTTCAGGAGAAACCTTGAACTCGTATGTACGCGTTCATGAACGCGTTCATACAAACTCGCTCGTTCTCAGGAATGCCTTATGCAGCATATGTACGCGTTCATGAACCCGTTCACCGTTGAGGTCATTTCATGAGACAATTCAACTTACTCTACCTATACATATTATCACGGTTGTGACAAATGCAAAGGCGAAGAATCCTAGAATACCTTCGGATCTTTAAAAACAACATCATAGACTATTGATATGATATAATGGTAAGTACGAAGATATGAAAAGGAAAGACCTTTCTAACCTTTAGCGAGGACGTTATGATTTATCAAGTAGTAAGCTCCGGTCTTTGTCTTCAATGGTCTTCGTCTCGATTAACTAAAATTATCCTAGTCCGAGTTGTAGAGTAAACTTATCAAGGATTGTGTTTTTGTCATCTAAACTTGACAACTGACTTGAGATAACAATATTAGTGGGTTCAACCGATCAATGCTCTAACAAGCACCACTGACAAGATTGACACGCAAGGATGTTAAGTTCAATTGGAGTGATGAGCGTGAAGAGTCATTCACCATTTTGAAGACAAGACTGACTACTGCACCAGTCTTAACCACACCAATTCACTCTGAGTCTTTAAGTTGGTATAGAAAGTATCTCATCCACCAGCAACGGTTTCGAGCTGCTTCCCCAAATCTATCACATCTCCTCTACTCTTCCCAAGCTCATTCGAAAGATCATCCTTCTTCTGACGCAAGCTCACCAACTCTTTGTCAAGACGAGCAATTTCTTTCCCTTGAGAGCTAGACAAATTCAACAGGTACATCCCATGGTGATAACCCGCTTCAAGAAATGCTTGGTGCTTGGTCCACTCCGAGTCTAGGGTCTTGGTATGCCAAACACCAGAGAAAGCTTGTGAAAAAAAGGTAGTAAGAGACGCATCAAACTGACGATTCAGGGGGTCCTTGGCATACGCTTCAAATGATTAGCAATATCTTCAGCAAAAGGACCAGATCGTGAACATCGATTTATGAATTGTTGAATCTCCTCCTCGGAATAAGACCTATGGGAAAAGCTCATAGGAACGGAAGAACCATTTAGAGAAGCCGATGGTTGACGTAATGAAGAAGCACAACTAAACGTTCATTCGAGCCATACACATTCAGGTTCATTCCAGAATGGGGGAGATTTGATTCAAATTCGGCAGCAGAGGCACTAAGGGTAGCAGAGGCAACATGTTTTTTCGTCGACTCGACATCGCTACGAGAAGTTTTGGGCGCTGAGCTACGCGGAGGCTGTTCGGGGAGTGAACCCTTCTTGCCTTTCTTCGAGAGAGGTTGGATATCCTCGTCATCCTCGGTCTCTTCGTCTTCGGTATCTTCGACGGCAACATTTGAAGAACCTTCAACTTCTTTGACATCAGCCCTCGTAGAGTACTTCTTCGAAGCAACGGTTTTAAAAACACCCTTCCCCTTCATTCCCCCAGTAGCAACCTTCTTACGATTGGGATCCCCAATAGAATACTCCATCATCCCATCGTCACCAGTAATCATCTCGTCTAGCTGAAAAGTAGCAAATTTGTCAGGTTCTAAATAGAGGCAGGTATTCATACCCATGGCATAGCTGAGACAGGTTGTGTTTATCACCTGACCACTTTCCCCCTTTCCAGCATCAGTTTGCTTCGATTGCCTTTTCCTCTTTTTCGGATCGTCATTTCGCCCTTGGTTTTGCAATTTTCAGCCTCTCTTGCTTCTTCTAAGAAAGAATGCGGTGTAAATAAGCATATTTAGATAAGAAAGGATATCAAAGGAAAAGGGAACATACCTTCGCTTTATAAGCAATGATCTTCTCTTGGGATTTCTTTTGCTCATCCGCGGAGAAGTATATCTTATAGTACTCGACAACGGTGAAAAAATGGCCGTCTTCGAAGCATGTTCGTTCAATCCTTTTTTCCTCATCAGTGTAGCCAAAGAGAACGGGACCCTCGATAAGCATTGGCTTCGAGAACCATACGTCATCGCTGGAATGACGAAGAAGTCTGTTCGTAGTACACCTGGTGGGATCCACGTCATTAAGAACATGTTCTACATTGGGCACCTTTCCGAGCCCCACCCCCCAAGGAGCAGCCTCCTTAAGTGAGTTCCTTTCAACTATGTAGTGCTTGAAGAAATTTTCTGCAGTCCAAAAGCTCGGAGGATGTTCTGGATCCTCGGGAAGTTTATCGTAATAATAGGATCTACCCTCCGAGCGAGCCACCCATTCGCTAATCAATCGTATGGAGTTGCCATTTAGCTGCATTATGCCACAAGGAGGGGCGATTTTGGAGTAAAACTCGTAAAACAAAGGGTTCTTTGGATTGTAAAGGGGAATATGAAGGCCGACACCTAACTGCTCGCCGGAAACTATAATCCGCCTCCTGTCGCAGTTATTCTTAAGGATAAGTTCAGGAGATATCTTAACCCCTTTTTCAAAACTTGTACAAGGGAAAAGCCTCATATTGAACCCATAAATCTCAACTCTCTTTTCCCAACTTAGTTGAGGATCAATCATCTCTCGTGGAAGTGTCACCTGCAGAGGAAGCATTCTTCTTAGGGGCCTCGGCACAGCAGCAGAAATCGAAGAGAATAACGAGTCGGTATGAATCAGGAGATAAGGAGTAGTACCAGATAAAGAAAGATTTGCAAAGCTTACCATGGTCTAAAACACAATCAAGAGAGAATACGACAACATGAGATGAGAAAAGCTCAAAAACTTTGCAGGCGGTGAAATTTTTTAAAAGAAGAAGTAAAGTTGGAAAGAAAGGGGGAAGACGGGTTTAAATAGGATAAACCGGAGACCGACACATCAGGTGGAAGGTGGATTGGGCGTCAGTTTCGAAAAAGGCATTCAAAGCTATGTGTGTCAGTTGGGGAATTAAAAACAGGACACGTGTCGAGGAAGGTGAAGCACCAGAAGTTTCCTTCTTCGAATATCATCGATCTTCGAACAAGAAAAGAGGCAAACTGTAGAGGGTAAAATACCATAGGGACACGTGTCGGGATCAAGATTAGGGAGTAGGATAGCGAAGAATAAACCGCGAAGCAGGAAATCGAATTCGAGAGGATCTCGTACAACAATGAGTGGTCACAATCGAATATTTAGAAAGATGTGCACTAAGTGGGAAACAACCAGGAAGGGGAAAAATAAATACTCGGCACCTGAAGTTCGAAGTTCTCGACTGGTGATTTCAAAGACAAAGCTACGAGGACGTCAAGGATTGTTCGAAAGACATCTCGAAAGAAAACCGACTTACTCGGCAAACTCTGACACCCCCACGATTGAATAATTTGTCTTATTAACTGTAATCCACCTTCGACTCTGCCTATATAAGGCGAGCTCGGGATCCATTGTAAGGGTTGGAAGTTTTGTGTAGCCTAAGGCGTGTGAGTGAGATTAGGTTAGTATCTCCTCAGGTCTTAGAAGCATAATTCTCATGTATTGTATCACCAGAAAATACAAGTTTAATGATTATTAGATTCTTCTCTTGATTATTTGCATATGAATTTGTCTCTCGATACATCATGTTTAATCTCGTAGTCATCTAGACTTTACATAATGTACTCAAATCCATAGTCTGTAGTAAGAACTTCATGGCTGTTAGGTGTAAAGTCTCTATGCAGATTTCATACCTACACATTGTCCTTCGTTGAATTGATCGTTTACGATCCAACTCTGGTTAAACAGATTTGGACATTGATTTTTGAGGTCGTCCGTATCTTACCATATACTCACGAACCTAAAATGTCGGTTGTTTATTTCGGTACCCCTGTTTTTTTAGAAGTCTTCACAAAGATTTCATCATTTAGCTAAAGACTTAAACATGGTTAGATAGAATTTTATTGAACCCCATACCAATGCGATGGCTCAGGATCTCGCCCAAGATGCGTTGATGCACCCCTCCCACAATGTGTGGTTTTCTCCAAATATCCCAGCCTGCATTTCTTCTGCTATACGGATTTAGTTGCTTTTCCTTTTGTTTTTCTTTGTTGTTAGTTTTTTTTTTTATGTCTGATTAACAAAAAGAAAAACTTTGGGATAGATAAGTGGATTGGGAAGAATATTTTGCAGTATTCTTTTAAGTCACTTTATAAACTTTATAGAAAAAGAATGCAATTGTTACTGAGTGCATTTCTGGTGAAGCTTCTTGGGATTTGATTTTTCAAGAACTTTGAATGAACGGAAATTCGGAGAGACTGTTCTTATGTTACAACTTCTGGGTGATCCTATTTTAATTATTGAGGCTTCAAATGGAGATGTTAATGGTGGTGAGTTTTCGGTTGTCTAACTGCTGCAAGTCAATAGGTGTTGATGGTTATCTTGTCTTAATTTCTTCATAAAAAACTATGGAACTTAAGATACCTCTGAAAGTATCGTTTTTAGTCTGGACACTTTGTTACAATGGTGCTCCTACTCTGGATTTTCTTTGGAGAGACAATAAGGCAGACAATAGCACTTGTTTGTTCTGTGGTATGGCGTGGGAAATAAATATGCATTTTTTTCATGCATTGCAAGAAAACTTACAAGTTGTGGAACTGCTTCATTAAAAGTTTTGGAGTTGATTGGGTTTTTGCGGATTCTCTCAAGAATGGGCAAATAAGAAGGATAAGGCAATAACTAGAAGGCTACGGGTATTCATTCCATTTGCAATCTCGCAAATAATATGGAGAAAAGAAATAATCGGCATGATGGTGATAAAAAAGAAATTATAATCTTTTTGTTACATCTGTCAAATGCACTTTTGATAATTTGACTAGGCATACTAAGAACACTATGAGGGTTAACGGTATCAATTGTAATTAAAATGCTGTGATTGATATGAACTACTGTTTTTGTTAGTGGTCACTTCTTTGTGACTATTTTCTATTAATCAAATTTGGAATTTTCTTTCAACAAATAGATCATTTTCGATATGCCAAATATATTTGGAGCTTGTGGTCTGGTATTCTGAAAACGCGACAATTTGTTTATTATGGCTCTAATCTTACAGTTGGCAAAGGTGAGAATATTCAATTTTAGGAGGATATTTGGTCTGGAGATCTTTTTTTACAACAAAGATTTTCTCTCCTGTTTAAACTCTCTAGAAAAAGGAATGCTTGCATTCGTGATATGGTTTCTGCAGATGGTGCTTGAAGTTTTGATTTCACTAGAGGTCTGAATGAGCAAGAGGTGTTGGAAGTGGCCAATCTTCTTCAGGTTATTGGAGAGCCAACAGAGTCAGCTGATGAAGATTCAAGACAATGGAGATACAAGGATAGTTTCACTGTTGCAAATGCGTATTCAGCACTTGAAACTGGCGGTTTTCTTCGTTTTCCTGATAACCAATTATGGAATTCTATCTTTCCTGGTATGGACTCTTTGCTATAATGGTGCACCTTCTTTTGAAATTATGGCAAATGGCAGCTTAATTCGGGACCCAACATGTCTTCTTTGTGATGCTGCTGCGGAGTCTAATGAACATCTTTTCTTGCAGTGCCAAACAGTGTTTAAGGTCTGGTCATATTTTCTTAACAACTTTAATATTCAATGGGTTTTGGCGAAGAACATTAGAACAAACTTATGGGGTTGGGAGATAAAAAACTCAAAGAAGTCGAAGAATAGAATCAGAAAAATCTGGAACTTATTACCATTTGTTATTCGGTGGTACTGGAAGGAGCGAAATGCTACGCTATATCAAAACAGAAAGAAGGATTGTGAACAACTTATTGTAGATGTTAAATGTCTTCTGTATACACTGAAGAGGAAGAGAAGATGACCTGGATTCTTGGCATTAAAGCTGGACATGTCCAAGGCTTTTGATCGGTTAGAGTGGGATTTCTTGATAGCAGTCATGTTAAAGATGGGGTTTGGCGAAAGGTGGTGTTCAATGATCAGACAGTGTATATCCACAACTGAGATCTCAGTTCTTCTTAATGGTAATCTTTGTTCTCCCTATTTCCCTACAAGAGGCATTAGGCAAGGAGACCCGATTTCTCCTTACCTTTTCATCATTGCAATGGAGGCATTTTCAAGAGCTATGACTGCCAATGAGTCTGCTGGAAGAATCAGTGGAATTAAAATAGCACAAAGAGCTCCATCTATCAGTCATTTGCTATTTGCAGATGACTGTTTAGTCTTTGTTAAAGCTTCCCATTCAAGTATTAATCATCTCCAAACTACTCTCATGCAGTTTAGTTCTTGTTCAGGTCAACTAATCAACTATCAAAAGTCATGTGTCTCTTTCAGCAAAAATGTAGATCCACTACTACAAGAAAGCATCACCCTGCAGTTACAGGTTGCTAGAATGTCCGAGCATGAAAGATATCTGGGTGTCCCACTTTTCTTAGGAAGGAAAAATAGAGTTTCATTCAACCCTCTTGTTGATAACATGAAAAGAATATTAACAAAATGGAGAGGCAAACTGCAATGTCAAGCTGATAGATCTGTGATGGTAAAAACAGTCCTCAATACCATCCCATTACACCAAATGAGCTCATTCAAAATTCCGGTGGATGTAATTGAAGCAATGAACTCTATACAGTTAAGGTTTTGGTGGGACAAACCTGAAAAAAGAGGTATGTTCTTAGCTCCTTGGCCAAGCATCTGAAGAAGCATTGAGGATGGAGGCTTGAACTTCAGAGACCTAAGCTGTTTTAATCATGCTTTACTAGCCAAATCGGCATGGAGACTGTGCACTACACAAGACAGCTTATGGCACTCATCTCTCAAGGCTAAATACTTCAGAAAAGTTCCTCCCCTTCATTCTGAAAGGAAATCTGACTCCACATGGTGTTGGAAGAGTATCAATGGTGAGTTTGAATTCATAAGAAAATACAGCTTTTGGTCTTTAGGGAATGGAGAGGATATTCTCATCTGGAGAGACAAATGGATAACAGGTATAAACCATCCTCTATTACCAAGAACTAGCTATCTAGATCCTCATGGTCTAAGACTCTAACATATGTTAGTGAGCTGATTCATGCAGAAACTAAGAGCTGGAAGTCTGATTTAATCCAAAGCATTTTTGATCAAGATATAGCTCAAAGAATTTTAAGCATGAGAATTCCAAGGAATAGCAAAGATAAGTTGGTATGGACAAAAACCAAGAATGGTTCTTTTACAGTGAAATCAGCATATCATACACTTTATGATCAGAAGTATCAATCGTCTAACTCAGCTGCAGTAGAAGACACAAACAACATCTGGCATCAAGTATGGAAGTTACAGACTATACCTAGGGTCAGACTGTTTATCTGGAAATGTGTTAGAGATGTTATCTCCTCAAAGGAAAGAATGAACAGGAATGTAAGGCAGAGTAATATTAGCTGTGAACGGTGCAAACATTTCCAGGAAACTACAAAACACATTCTGCTGGAATGCCCTTTTGCAAAGGCAGTTTGGTTCGGTGTAGGTGGTTACAGATTTGACCCATCTCAGTGGCAGACAACAAAAGATTGGATCCTCAGTTGGTTTGAGTATGTTGATCAAGGAACAACTGCTAGATATGCAGTTATAGCCTGGTATATATGGAAAGAACGATGCAACCTAGTTTATGGAAACAAAACCAACCCTCCACAGCATACAATCCAACTACTTAACAATTTCATGCTAGATTCCCTTTCTTTGCCACCAACTAATGTCATCTCTTTTGCAGGTTTGGGTGTGCCTCCTAAATGGATACCACCTGATAATAATAAAATTAAGATCAACTGTGATGGATCATACTGTTACAGCTCAAAAAAAGGAGGTTATGGACTGATCATTCGTGATTTTGCAGGTAATCACCTAGGCAGCAAATGCGTGAGCTTTGAGGTTGCACTCGGACCGGAGCAGATGGAATGCTTAGCTATGTTAGAGGCAGTTGAATGGTGTAAACGCTTGGGATTTGACAGAATTATTCTGGAGACAGACTATAGTCCGTTGATCAAAGCTTTAATGGGCGAAGATTCCAGTGTACCTTGGGAGCTCAGAGGCATTGTGGAAGATATTATTTTCTTGTTACAGTCTTTTATTAGTTGGAAATGTTCGCACACAAATAGAATTGCAAATAAGTGTGCAGATCTGTTAGCCAAACATGCTCGTAAAGAGAGTATAACTGCAAGTTGGGTCTGAGTGTCCTGATTTTATTTCCTTAGAAATTTTGTCAGACAAAGCTTAATTTAATAAAACTTTATTTGGTATAAAAAAAAAAAAAAAAAAAAAGTCTTCTGTATAATTGGGCTTTAAAGTCGGATACCTTGTCGACTTTGATTTGTAATTGGGATGCTCTAATTCACACATCCGTGTAACTCTCTCTTTGTGTCATTGCTTTGCTGACCCAAAGTTTCTTTTAATTGAATTTGCCCTTTTAAATAAAAAATGTTAATATAGCCGATTGAGAACATACATATGTACATTATCTTCTTTATCACGTTTTTTCAATCAATTAATTGCATAGGTTATGGTTTTACTCATCCCATACTTGTATCTCGCTTGCTTACATTTGAATGATATCTAAGAGTTTTTTTTCAACACATTTTGATGGGTGGAAGGATTATTTTATTCATGTTGAAGAAATTATGGAGCTGACGCAAAGGCGGAGCCACTTTGGCGTGAGGAACATATTCTTCGTTTATGCCACAAGTTATTCCAGTCAACAAAGAAAACTCATTATTTTCAAAGACAAAACAACTAAGTAGCTGATTCAGTGGCAAATGATGCTGAAAGACTACAATTTCCAATTTCCAATTTCCAATTTCTCTACTCTGCTCATGCTATATGCTATGGACTTTTTTCCTTTTCTTTTCCAGCAGATTATCTCAAAGCAAGGGTGCATTTAGCACGACGAATGTCGACAAATGTCGACAAATTTTTAATGAACTTGCTCAACATTTATTGCTTTGTTCCATTGTATGTCAACCTCAACTTCTATTGATAAATAAATAAATAAATGATAAACCTCAAGTGTGAAAGAAATATGGATGTCATGCTTTGTATTTGCACAAAGATCCTGCCCTTCCTTAATTTGGGGTGGGGTGTGGGGGGGATAAAATTCAACTAGGAAGCAGTGACACTAAGGAGTTGATGATATTGAGTTTACATTACAAAAAAGCTTGAATGCACGCTAAGTGATCGCGCGGGGCGCGATCACTGTAAACAGTATCCGTGAACAGTGCCAATTGGGACCTCCCCTGATAATTGGGCCCCTCCTAATCTGGGGCCTCCATTTTCCTGCCCCAATTGCCACTGTTCACGGTGCTCGCGCCCAATGCGAGCACTTAGCGTGCACCCTATCACGATTGTTTACATTAACCGGGAAATGAATATTACCGCTCTATTAATTGTGTTGGGCGTCTTACTTTTTCGAAAATTTGCGGTATCCGCGTCTGTGTCAGTATCCCGGCTCTTCAATCATTCAAATGACCAAAATGCAAATCCTTTATATGTCATTATATGCACTTTGATTGTAAACGAGATAAGACATTAACACTGGCCAAGTTGACAATAACAACACCTTGTAGTTGTAGTTCTAATTGATGTCGATACCTCTCCAGTATAATATAGTTGTAAAAGCATTTAGCTTTAGATATCCAATCTACCATCTAAGTTGGGGAATCGCCAGCATCATATTCCTATCTACCGATCAAAGACGTTGCAATTTGCGAAAGCATATTAGACTTTAATAATTCAAACTAATTTAAAAAGTATATATGTCTTGACAATGTACCATATCATAGTTTGACGGTGGTGGGTGGTGGCATATAGTAGTTGACGGTGTCACTCTCGCCAGATAATGAGTTTTGCTCTCAATTTCAACATTAGCATGTAAGCACGACTTGGTACCACTTCCTAATTTTATTTTATTTTTTGTCTTGTTTTGGTAAACCCTCATTACAGCTAGAAGTGTAAATTGTGCCATGCCAGCACGTTAATGGCACAGCACAGCACGCTAAAATTTGGGCACAACACAGCACGACACGCGATAAAGCACAGCACAGGCACAACACAACACACTAGCTTAGTGTGCTGTGCTGTGCCGTGCTTGACTAATCGACAGCACGGCACAGCACTGCACGCGGCACAAACAAGCACGCGGCACAGCACAGCACGCGATAAAGCACAGCACAGCACGCGGCACAACCCAACACAGCACGCGACACGGCTAAGCACGACACAGGACGTGTAAAGCACGGCACAGTACACTACATTACATGTGTATTTCACACAAAAATAAAATCTACCTAGTTATTACCATTATATTTTTTTTTATTTTGATTAAATTTATGACAATACATAATATCTAATTTTATTAAGTGATAAATAAATATTTAGAAATGTAATTGACGTTGTAAATTGTTTGTGCATAAAACTATCCTAGTCTTACGTCACTAACTTACATGA